>VWZF01000131.1:284535-298780 GCA_013396755.1 Sclerurus mexicanus | reverse complement strand
CTCAGCAGCTCCTTCTCTAGAGTATTTGTATTTAACAACCACACGCAAAACAAAGAAACGTAAATGCTGACCTCCCACCTCGTCCCCCTCCTTTATTCTCCCCTTTAATTCGTTTTATTGTAGGGTGAAGTGCCTTGGCACAGGACTTTTCAGCTTCGGGGAATGATTCTGAAAGGGTGTGCTGTTCAGTTTAGGTTTTTCTTTTTTTTCTTTACTGTATTTGGGAGTCGGAAACCACCTATTCTGTAAAACGGGCACAACACTGGCATTGTGCGGGTGTCCACATGTGCTTGGGGAAGGTGGCAGAAGGTTCTTGTCAGGTCATATTCAGGTCACAAGTACAAGTGTCACAGTCACTATTTTTATTTTTTTACAGACATTCTTTGTTTTAGGTTTCTTTCTTGTACAGCGCACATTTTCCCCTTTTAGCCATGGGTGACTCTAAATGGCTTTTATGGAGAGATTAGCACACCCCGACTTTAATACAAGGTTTCCTTTTTTTAAGGATGTGTTTGTATACTTTCTGGACTTTTGAATTAAAAAAAATATATTATGATCTTTAAAAGGATCACTGTAGATGTGGACAAATCATTAAAGAGTGCAGAAATATATGATCCATAACTGGTTAGTGAAAATAACTTATTGATGAAATATAAAAAAAAAATATTTTATTGTAGCACCTATTTTTATATGCACATTAGCATTTCTCTTTCCTTCGCTATTTTAGAGCCTAATCCTGCAAATTCTTAACTCACTTCAGTATCTCTACTGGTGAAAGAAGTCCTGGCTTAGGCCTTCATCCTGCAGGCCCTTAAGCACATGAACAACTTTACCAATGTGTGTAGTTCTGTAAACTCACTCATTGAGCAAAGTTAGTCAAAAGCCCAAAAAATTAGGATAGAGGATGCAGACCTTATCTTACAAGTAAAACTACTGGAATGTTTAAGTATTTTTTTATTTTTAATTCAGGATGAGGTCCAAAGTCTGCAGATTGCTTTAAAGTATTGCACTACATTGAGAGCTTTTTCCCAAATCTGATGTAGTTTCAGAAGGACCTTTTGAAATCATTAGAGATAATGCCAGTTATGACCAAATCTTAACAGACAATCTAAAACATGAAATCTGATCACAATTAAAAAAATCATGTTTCTTTATTTAAAAATGTACCTTTTAGCAACCTCCTGCTCAGGAGTTTGGTTGGGCAAACTAGTGAGGGACAGGCAGAAGGCATTCATTTTATCAGGAAAAAAAATTCATTTTTGATTTGTCGGTTTCATTTCTTTCCATTTTTTTCTTTTGTATTAGTTAACCAAAATATAATGATTTTGCAACTGTTGTATCCAGTTTCTGATTGTTTAGTCGATTACAATTGCACTTGTACAGATCCACATGTTTACTGGCATCCTGAAAGACCAAATGATGGACTGTACACATCTATATAAAATGTCTTTACCCCTTTTGGGCAGCAGGCAATGGCAAGGATGTTCATAAATACAGCATCACTGTAAGATGGGACAACTGATGTCTCATATGTATCCCAGCACATGTGATTTTTTAATGGTTTCTGAATAAACACTTGGTAAATATTTCAAACGTAAGATCCTGAGGTGATGAGTATCTGAACTTTAAAATTTCTTCCCAAAATAATCTGTTTGTATATTGGATTCTCTTTACTAGCAATTATGGCTCATCAAAAAGATTTAAGGTTTCTAGGCAAAACATAATGTGTTCTCTGTTTTCAAAATATGACATGCAGTAATAACCAGCATACATAATATGGGTCAGAAAGCAACACAGGGATATGTGTTTCAACAACATATTGAATAGGATAGTTTTATATTTACATGTTATTTCCTTACTGAAGTGTTCTTTAATATATGAAGCTGGGTAAGTGGTATTTCACATGTTTTTTTCTTTTTTTATTAAGTTATTTGATATTGTTTGCAGAGTTGCTCACTAGTACATCTTTTACTGGAAAAGGGCTCTGTTCTATTCTGCTTTTCCTACCCATGTACAATCTGTCACTTTCTACAAAAACAAAGCTATATAACTGGTCTGTTGGAATTCAAGATAAATGTTTTCTTGGCATGTGTTCTTCCCTCTATGCCACCCACATTGAGAAAAAAAAAAAACAACAAAAAAACTCAGTTAGCATGACTGTATTTAGCTTGGACAGTTTAGTAAGCAGAGTGTTATTTCAGTTTGAAATGCAGAAATGTCTCTTTTGTCATAAGAGACACGACACATGGCTATTCTGTTCACTGCTTGCCATCTCCTGCAGACTTCCCATTGACACTAGTGAGAGATGTGTGTGTTGCTCCCTGAGGGGCAGTTTTGGAGCCCTAATTTTGAATTAGTGCCTTGCCTTTATAACTGTTGCTGAAACCAGTGGCTTGGTTCTCCTTCCAGTTAAACTTACTAGAGCCACACTGTTGTTAAATGGGTATAAGTAAGAAAATTTTCAGCCTTGCTGATTTTGTCAGAGAAAGGCTAACTCAGTAAGGATTGAATGAGAAGTTCCTGCAAACTTTATGTCTGTTCATGTGTATATATATCTTTTCTGTCTCACTCTAAACTCATAAACATGAGTTTGCAGAGGTGTCAATACAAACATAGGCTTAGGTCCTTAATGTGAAAGGTACATTTTGCATGGCATTCTGCCACAAAGAGGCAGCATCCACAAATGAGTAAATGAGCAGGAATTGCTTCGATTTGTAAGAAATAGTTGTCAGAAATCCCTTGACATTCTGTTTATGCTTACATTCTGATGCTGCCATTTCTCAGGTTGGTAGTACTGCTGCTTCCATATGTTTTGCACACATTTAATAACTGGAAATTAAGAATATTTCTAATGGTCTACACAACAATCAGAACAATTACTTTAAATTTCTTCAACTTCTCATTTTAAGTAGAAGAGAAATATTGTTGGTTCTGTTACTGGAGAAAAAAAAAATCACATCAATTACCTACTGAAAGTGCATTCCTGAAGATACATCCTTAAAAAAGAAAACAGAAAAATAAAATTCTTTAGTCTGTTAACATTCTGAAGCATATCTGAAGGGCTATTTGTGAATGAGAACTTCAATACAAGTAGAAGTTCCCACTGAGTGACTACAAGGATATAGCCTCTTTGGATAGCTATTATAAGAAAGAGTACATGGGAATAGAAATAGACAAAGGGAGATGTGTCTCTGATTTGAAAATAGGATAATTTGTTTGAAGAAAAACTGTTTATGTAAGTATATGGCCTTTTTTTGTTAGCGAGATTGGTGAAACCTTCTGCATGATGGTCTGCTGAGTTAGTGCTGACCAAAGGGGTAATAAGGCACAGCAAAAAAAGCCCATACTATTGAGAATTCTGTGTATTATTTTAGGTTGGTTATCAGACTGGTTTAGGTTGGTTATTAAAGTCACTTTTCCCCTCTTGTTATTTTTTCATTTTTTTTTTGTCCTTTGACAAGTAATGTTGAGCTTACTGAATCACTCATATGGCCTCCCATTTTATTTCAAACATGCATGAAATTGTGTTAAAAGAACAAAAAAGGTGGAAGAGAATCCTGATTTCTCAATGTAATTACTGAAGACAAAATGCAAATTGTGGTAATATAGAACCTATATTCTTATTAAGTAAAAGAAATATTTTGATATTTTTTCCCCATATCATGCCAATTCAATGTCTTAAATACAAATGGTGAGNCCTTTTCTATACTACATAATTTACTACCATCTTTAATATAAAATGAACTGAATTTCAACTAGTTAATTCCAGAAGATATGCCCTGTGATTTCTAGACATTCTAGACACTACTTGAAATACTAGATCATCATCAGTCAGTCCCATCATCAATTAAATGTGATGTAAATGCGTCTTCCACTTCTATAGTTCTAGAGCCCAAATTTTTACACTTTTTTTTATATTTACCATCCACTATTTTAATGATCATCTAAGGTGGTGAAAACATGTTCAATTCATTCTGTATACTGTAGTATTTAATTTCTGAATGTTTTCCTGTATGTTTTGGGTTTTTTTTTCCTGAAGCTTATAATTATTTTTCAAGAGTATTCTTTTTAGGAAAAAAGATATGGCAGTACCTTTATCACATAGTAAGGTAATTATTAAAGTAATATAGAAATTATAAAATATCATAAAAATGAGCTTATGACCTGTGGTAAACACATTTTGGAAAATATATCTGAAAAGGCAAGAATTGTAGTTGTTTGAAAATATGAAGGCAAAATCTTGGTTCTGTAGGTTGTTTAGACCTGTATTTAGCTGGAGCTAAAATGTCTGACCAGCATGTTGTTTCTTACAGAAACTTAAGACTGTTTAATGCCTATGGTTCCTCTCAGGGGGCAGAGTCCATTAAAGCACTACATCCTGAAGGACAGGGTAAACAAGAGCTCCTTCATTTTTAGAGGGCAGGTTCTTGATATTGCTCACTGTCTCCAGGGAACCTGAATAGCCTTTCATTGGGTTAAAGCCTGGCATACTGAAATGCAGCGTCTCCAAAACAGAGAAGGAGGCTGAAATATTTTGCTGTCTTATGCAGAACTGAGAACACTATTAGCACTATTGGCATTAAACAAGAAAAATGGGGGGAGAAGAGAGAGTGAATGGCAGACACAATTCCGTAGCTGTCAGCCTTCAAACAGTCTTCACATTTCTATTGATTATTTCATTGTAGGGAACTTGTACCTCTTTTCTGCAGCATACACTTAACTCTGGAAAATGTAGAACCTCAAGCTAAGGAGTGACAAGAGGATGGAGGAGTAGATGAATGAGGTGTTTCTGTGAGAGAAATGGGCAGGAAAGCAGCACTCTGAACTGGGCAGCCATATTACTTGTATTCTCCCAACCTTTCTAAGGAACTTTGCAATGTGCTCTGATAAAAATGAAGGCACATAGATCTCCTTACAGTTCATCAATACTGTCTTACAGATTTATGTTTATCCATCTATGTATAAACACTATCCTCATATCACAAATCTTTGCAATGTATTTTTTTTCTCTTCATTATTCAGTCACATTTCAGAGTATCTAGCAGTATGACAATACTCCAGAAATGCTAAGCACAGTTATGCTTTAGAATAATTGTTAATTCTTAAAACACTGAATAGAACAGAGTTAGGACACACACAAAAAAAGGCACATTTAGGTCATAGGAACAAGAGGCATTTAATTAATTGAATAGTCAAAGAAGTAAAGTGTAATGAAGTTTATAATTAAATGGCTATCAAATTAACTATTTGACTTACAGCTAATGGGCCACATTTTGCTCCTAGTTGTATACAAAAATGGATTCCATTGACTTTAGGAAGTTACAAAACGTTTACCTTGCTCTTATGAGTTTGGCTTTTCGTCATTGAAATTAATATTTTTCTTTTGTAAAGTGAAAAATTTGAATACAGGAATGATAAACATTTGTAGTTCTGCTATGTACCTCCAAAATTAATCATGTCTATTTACAGTCTGTGGAAAAAAAATTATATTTGAGGAGGGGGACAAAGAATGAGATTGCTTTGGTCAGAGACATATCAACTTTATTAAAAAATGCTTAAAGTACTAAGTTATATTCTTAAATCTTGAAAAGAGACACTCTAGTACAGTTTTTGAATTTCTGAAACAAATGTTTAATTACCAAGTAGATTATTATTTTAACCCTCTGTAACTGTATTTTGAAAAAGAAATATATATATATATATGTGTGTGTTTATTTGTGGAAGTGTATGTGTACATATATATATATAAGTATGCCTATGTATATGTATGCATAGACTTCTGTCTATATTTCTTTAATTAACACTGTCTTTACTGTGATGTAAGAATATTTCCATGTGAGTTTTGAAAGCTTTTAGGCTTGGAATGAAGTAAAAGTTCATGTAGCATATGTAGCATATAAATGATATATCCACATAGTCAAAATAATCAAAAAGTCAGTCCAGTCTTACAACACTTCAACTTTTCTAATATAGTAATACAAATTTTGGCTTTGGGTTGCTAGGGGCAAAAGTTGAGGCTCAAATCCAGTTTGCAACTAGTTGAGTATGGCTTGAGGGGCATTAATATTCCTGTATTTTAAGCCTCTACCTTTTACATTTTACATAATATCACACAGCAAAACTGGCCTGAACTTGACTTTGCTGTAACTTCATTACTATAGCCATTAGTTTTTTCAGTCAAATGCATAAATAGACACATACCTAATGTATTTATGAGAATGACAACAGTTCTTACAAAAGTCTCACTACTAGTTATCTGAATTTAGTTTTAAAATAGTTAATTCATAACTGTGTTTGATTACACAGTAATTACTATATGGCAAAGATTTGTTCTCTTCCTAAATGCTGAACTTAGGTGAAATAATCAGTTTTTTAGTTTCAGCTATAATAAAGCCAGTAGTCCCAATGGCAGTTGGTTTCTGCTAAAACTTAAAGCAGAGTTGTTCACAGTATGGTGCTCTTCAGTCACGATACAATTTTATCACTGTAAATTCTATTTTAAAGTATGGAAAATTAAATATTTCGAAAGCATTTTCAGGTTGGCAGTTTGCTGAGTTAAATTGCATGTCATTAAATTTATCTAAAATTTATTAATCATCCAGTTTTAAATAGTTTCCACATACTTTTTTTTAGTCATTCTTACAGCTGTGTGATGTAATGATGTGGTTATGTAAGTTTGTTTAGATGCATAAAGTACTGCACATTGAGTTAGATGGTTATTTGGTAATTTATTGCAAACCCAAAAGTGTAGGTTACAAGATGCTTCACATTAAGCTCAAAAATCACAAATATGACCATGTTTCTCTTTGTAATTTTATAAGAAATGCATACATTGACATCAAAGAACTTGAACCACATACTTTCAAAGAATGAATATTCTGCTGAATCATTTATTCTCGAATATAAATATCTTCCTTTAGTGATGATGAAAAATGCATCAAAGAAAATTGGCTAATCAATGTATTTGAAGTTTTTGAAGTGAATGAAAATTCTCCCATTGATTTATTTTTTTAAAGTATGAAATGTCTACACTTTATGTTTTTTCTCTTCCTGTTAGAGATTGTTTATTAGCCTACCGTGCATAAGGAAAATTCCTACTACAAAGGTGTTTCAAATCTCAAATGGCTATAACATGTCTATCGGTTACAGCTTTGGCTGCTTCTTAAGGTTGTTTTATTTTTTTCAGCGATTAAATTATGCTTGGTCTTTTAAGGGTGGATATTTTTGTTTATTTCCATCCAAGCATAGCATGCCATGTAGTCAATACTGGTCCTGGAAATTATTTAAAAATACTATATATTGATGGGTTCTTAAAGTTTATAACATTAATATTTGAAAACATTCTGACTCTGAAACAGAGTTAAGTTGCACATAATCTTTTTTAATTTTCTGTTTCCTTGCCATTGTTTTTTTTTCCTACACATTACTGAATCAAACTGCCTGCCTTTGCTTTGAAGGCTCCTTTTTATTTTAAGTACAGAGCACGATTGTCTGCAAGGAATCTAAGCTATTGTTCTTCAATGTATTTTATTTCTGTTAAAGAAAAATATTGTACTCTTTTAGACAGCTGTTGATTTTCTAAACACAATCACATGGTCTGCATTTTTTCCCTCCTTCTCTCTCCATTCTTACACTGTGAGGCAGCAAAGAAGTGTGTTTGATTTTGTAGCTTTGATAGCTGGTGTAAGACCTTAAGCAAAATCCTCATCAATGTCAAAGGAAATTAGTAGGGATTTTTTTAAAAAGTTCTATCTGTAGCATCATTCATATAAACTTTTAACACAAATACCTACTTGCGTAAACATGCATTTATATATATTTATGTCGGGATCACCAGGCAATTCAGAATTTTTTTTTTTTCAGTTGATTTTTTAAAATGCACCTTTTCTTAAAAGAGGAATTGTCTTATAATTAGGCAGTGCTTGTCTAATGAAGTTTTTCAGCATAGTAATTTAAGTGGTAAAATGAATTCTTTGTTGATAATTTCTGATTGGGTTTGAAATGTTTGGTTTTTTTTCTTTTTGCTCTGGCGGGCAATAGCCAACAAGTAAGTGGCAACATATCATATTGAATAGAAGGATCTCTTAGGTTTATCGTGCAATATATTACTTAATAGGATTTTAATTGTAGAAGCCTACTAATGCATATTGTGCTAATTTGTACATTAATTCTTCCTTAAGAATATTTTTCCTAAAGAATAAGTTGCTACTCTTTTGAGAAAAGTTGTTTCTATAAATAAGAAAAGGAGTTAAGATATTGATTCCAAATTCACCAATTTTTAGAAATATAATTGAATGTATTTATGATGATTAATATTTTTTCATCCATACGTAATTTTATACAATGAATATGTTCTATAATTTTCAGTATATTTTATATGCTGAATGCTATCTGTAATTAAATATTTCTTAGGAGTTCTTGGATTGCTAAGAAGTTTTGTTAGATTTGGTTAGGATCAGAGCTTTAATTACAGAGAAAAAACCCCTGTCTCATTAATTTCTCTTTATACTATTTATCTTATGAACAATTGTCCAAATGACTCAGATTTTTTTTAATGACAAAATATGTATTAATTTTACCTAATTTGCTGTTTAAATGTTTGAGAATTACTGACTGCTCTATGTAATCAACTGTGGTGAGATAACAAAAATTGCCAGCTTTGGCTAGATCAATGCTGTGTAATTTCAATTTACAGTTACATAGTGAAGCTGTTTTCTTTTTATGTTTGTCTTATGCTTAGATATCCTTACCTCCAGCTCTGTTGATGTAAGGCCTCGCAAGAGTTCATTTAATCATTAAAATTCAATATTACTTCATAACCCTAAGGAAAAGATAATTTAACACAGCAACGAAAAAAAATTTGAAGATAGATTTTGATTCTCTGACTACTTCCACATGTGAATAATTTGATTAATGTGAGTAGTCTCATCAGATTCAGTCAGAATTTTTTTGTGTAACATACCTTTATGCTTGGAGTTTGAAATTTAAATATATGTCTAACACATGAAGGCTTACTTCAGTCCTTAGTCTGAGTTCTGATTTGTACGATGGAGAAACGTTTATGAACATATTAGGATAATTATTACTGTTACCAAAGTATTTTCTTCCTCTAAAAGGATATTTGCTGGTATTACTCATGTAGACCATATACAATTAGGTGTGTGTATGAGAGAGCATTTTGATATGTTCAGAAAGGCCTGAGGACCTTGAAAATATAAAACTGGTTCAGTTTCTGAAATGCCTACTTTTTGTTTTCCTGTATATTGTTTTCAGTTGAATGTTGCTGGCTTGTAAAGGTCACTCCTAATAATGTTCACGCTGAGTGGCAGAAAGGTATTGAGAGGGTTAAGGAATATTTTTATTTATTCAGAGATTTGAACTGTAAAGCCATATATAGAATATAAGTACTTATAGGTTCTGGATGTCTTAATTTTGTCTTGTCTTCTAAAATAAGGGTGGGTTTGTATTTTTTTTAATTTGAATGGGGACTGCAGGATTTGCGTGAAATATAAAGATGTCAAATCACTGTCATTCAAACTCTTCAATAAGAAGTGTTGTTTTTACTGTTATTGTTTTCATCAAGCTCAGAAAAATCAGATCATGTTTATTTTGGGGACTCACAGAGTTTTTAGGAGGTGAGTGAACAATTGCTAAGACGCCATGCACATCTCTATGTGACAACAAGTTAAATGACCACAGTGATTAAATAGGAGCCCTTTTTAGTGAATTTATGTTTTGGAAATATGGTCAATTTATCTCTGCATTTTAAATATCAAAATACTAACATTGTCAAAATGTTCTGAGAAAGAAGTAGTTATTTTTAGGGCAGAGATTCTAAAAGCATGTATTCTTTTTTACCAGAAGTTAAATCTATGATTTTAACTGTCCAAATTAAGAGATGCAAAAGTAAAAAAATAGAGTATTTAATACTTAGAATATTACTAAATTTTAAATTTGTAAGAATCATTTTTAGATATGTACAACCTTTCAGCCCTTTATATGAGATTCTTACATATAAAGGATATTTTAGTTATAATTAGGGCAGCACAGTAAGAAGAGAGGGACACATTTTGTTCTATCTTATTTTATATAATCCTAGAAAAATTCATTTTGGTTGGCTTATTTATTTTTTTTTTCTCATTACAGAAGTATCAAAATTCTTCATGTCAAGTTTGGAAATTGTGATGTCACAAAATGTCTCAGAGCCTGGACAAATAATAACTCAGTAGCAGCATTAAAATTGCTTAAGCAAACTGAAATTTGAAATTAAGATATGATGTTCTATGACCATGGGAGATATTTGTGAGAATGCTTTGTTGATAACTAATTGATAATTATGGTTTGTATTCTTCTAACACCTTTCTTCCCAAAGGATCCTAAAGTGCCTTACAAAATTAGGGCCTGTTCCTGCCCTGATTGAAGTCAATGGGAGCACTGCCAATGGGAACAGCACTGGGCACTTAAGAAGCTAATAAAAGCTGCATTCAAACATCACTTCTGCCACTGAAATGTGTAACTGTTCAACTTACACAGCAATACTCCCAGTGGTTTGAGACAGGAAGTGAATATTATCATACACAGATTGCAAATTTTAAAAAGGAAGGATGACTGTAAAGGGGTACATGGTCCAAATTAATATTAGTGTTAATAGGACTGCCTTTGGTTAAATTTTCTGTTTGAGTCTTCATCCAAACACATTTTTTGTAAATTTTTTTCAGAAGATTTGAACATTAGTTCGTGTAGGTCTAATGACTAATACCACTTTCATTATTCATATGTTGTATACAAATATTTTGGAAATCAGATTTGCATGGGTTTGGTACAATAATTAAAATAATTTCAGAAAAATATAACATAAAAATACTAGAAATCTTCTATAATAATTGTATACTTTTCCTGATTGCTTTTTAATGTCTACCTGAGAAAGCCTGATATTATAATCAGTATTTTGCACATATTTCCATATTTGTTCACTTTATCTATTGAGCTGATTGCTTTGATATGTGAAGGACAGGATTTGATGTTTGCATACTTGAAATGCCAGTTGAAAGCAACCATTATACCTTGTATTCTGATGTTTTTCTTTATTTTTAATATAGAAGCTGTTCATATAAAATGAAAGCTACAAAACCACTAATCAGTATGCATTGATGAAAAAAAAAAAAAAACCACCAAAAAATCCTAATACAGATATTTGTTTTTCACTCCGCATTTTTTTTTCTTTACCTCTTACATTGGTGAATGAGGAAATAAGTTATTTAACATTTAAAAAGTTATTAAAATTTAACGAATGAAAGAGGAAAACTTAGCTATTGGACTGTTTTATTTGTCTCTAGTTAGATACTTTAAGATGGGACTGAAAAACAAGCAGCTCCAAGAATAAATAATGATCACAACAAGCTGTCTAGTAGAATATGTAGCAACTGAAGGCTTTGAATCAGATCAACATACATGCAGTATATTCAAAGTTACAGGAATAAACAAATTCAACCCTCGTCTTATTGAATCTTTCTAGTCTTATTGAATAAATCTTTTCTAAATCTGCCAGCAAAATCAAAGAAGCTAAAGCTTTGCATTTTTGACATGAATTTTCTGTATAGTTTATTGAAATACTATACTTTCCTTATTAAAACAGCAAAACCAAAACCAACAATTAAAGAACCACCCCAAAACCAAACTGAGAAAGAGACGTAATACCATTTTTTAAATAATATTCTCCTTTTTATACTGTACCTGGATCAAATCCTTACAGCATAATTTGAATACCCTGGGACATCCCTGAGTAGAGGGTTCATAAGATAGTTCATAAAGGGGGTTTTCAGAGAAATAACAGCATATTGTATGCATCTGTTACATAAATATGGCTTTCAAGTAATTTTGAACATGTAGAGAAAGGCCCTCTGTTAGAATTTAATTCCTCCGTAGATCTAAATATCTCCATCTACTAGAAACATAGTATTTTACAACCTTTTATAACAGTAAGAACCTTCAAATATACAAATTACTAAATCTATGCTGAATTGACAAGTGCCATGTTCTTCTTATGTTTCTGGCTAGAAAACTCGCATGTTCTCCAATAGGAATTTAAGATAAGTAAAAATAATTTGGCATAAATGTTCCAGAAAGCTACAGTCAGATATGGAAAACAATCACTGAAATTAACAGCCAGTTGTTTTTTGGTTTTTTTTAATGTGTGTTTTCAATAAAAGTATAAGATTCTTAATACTTTTAATTAAGTCATTATTATGTCATAAACATAGGTTATAGTATCATAAAATATAGTGAGGTTCATATTGCACTCTTTTAGGCACACACGCACAAAAGCAAGAAAGAAGTAATTATGCATGTGCTGATGACAGGCCAAGAGGAATTTAGCACTTCAGTTAAAAAAATAGGATTAGATTTTATCCTAAGGATAGGATTAGTGTGTGATCTCATGGTCACTTAATAGGTTTCCTGTTAGGTCTTCCTTAAGGCCTGTTTTTGCAGTCCTTAGCCAGGCAAAACACCCAAAGAAATCAGTGCACTTCTGCTTAGAAAAGAAGTTTTCAATCTCTTCTTTAGACTTCAATTATTTAATATATACACATAATAAATAAAGGGCTAAATAACAGTTACTAAAAAAAATATTAAAAGTCTTATGCCTTTAGGTATCTGGGCCTAAATGACTAATGCAATACAAAGATCACATATCCATCTCACATTAGAAATAAATTAGCTACTGTCCAATTCTGCATTCTTTGCTGATTTCTGTTTTGCTCAGCAAAGCATTATAGGATCTGACCTTTAAAATCTTTTGTATTGTATTTCTTCACTAATAAGTATTTTGTAAGACTTTAGTGTGTACTACAATACTTTTCATTAAACATGTTTTTTATTGGAATATCTGTAACCATTATAGAAAACATCAACTTTGTATTAGAAAGTGAGGTGAAAATAGCACTTTTTTTCCTGTCTTTTGTGGACATGCTCAATATAAAAATCAACTCACATAATTTTCACAAGAAAGTACTGTCAAATGTGTTCTAGAATTTGTTAAATAAAAATCTCCCTGACAAACAAAACATGACTTTGCCTAAAATAAAAAGAAAGCTTATCTAGTTTTGTATTGAACTAAACCTTTGTCAGAAGTCTCAAAAGTTGGATGTGCATTGCCAATTTTGAAAAAAAAATCAACCCCAGCAAAACCTGTCAGTAAACAAACAGCTGATCCAAACTGTTAGAAACAGCTGAATGCTATCTTACAGAATGTACCACTTTAAACTCTTCAGTTTAATTAGTATGCCATAGTAATTAAGAGTATAAAATACACATTTTCATACACAGTCACCTCGTCATTAGAAGCTATAGCACTGGATTTTTTACCAATGTATTATTTGTTTAGGCTTCAAAATAATTTATATAATTAATAAGGAAATAATGCTTTAAGATTTATTTTAATAGATCTTTAAAAAGCCACACTCAAAAAAAATAAAAATAGGCTAAGCAATGTGGATTATTGTCAAATAGAATGTATAATTAAAACGCAGATCTATAGCAAAAATAATGCTTAAAATAATTAATATATTGCTAATATTTAGATTTGCATGCTCTGAACAATATGAGTAACTTTACTTCCAGAAATTCAATATTGTCACCAGGACATAGTTATGGGAGTAAAATTCTTCATATGTCTGAGCATTTGGAGGACTGAGCCTTCAGTTTTTGATTGTTTGATCAAATGGGGAAAATAGCTACTTAGTAGTCACTGGAGCTTTTCAGCTTATGAAATTGGTTCATGTATTTTTGTGTGACACTTTGTACATTATCCTTCAATGAACAGTAAAGAAATATCAAATAATGCCTCAGAAATGCAGTGAAATACTTAACAGAATAATCCAAAGACTGTCTTTGAATTGGTAATATTTGTATTTGCAGTATCAAACATAAAACATTAGAAACGTTAGCAAACATCATCTATACATAACTTTATAGACACATCTATTTCTATGTATGCTTTTAATTTTCATTTATACAGCATCATAGGTGTACCTGATATCTATGTATGCTCATAAATGTACATAAAAGTCTCATGTACTTAAAAGCACATTAGACCTAAATTATGCAGCGAAGCACCACCTTAATGTATCTGACAATTTAACTGAGTTCTGTTACAATGTTAGTTTATTAAATGGTGTCAGATAATTTTCATTGTTACTGGTATATTTCGGGGGGGGGGGGGGGGGGCCAAGAAGAAAAAACAAAA
>VWZF01000131.1:247955-284528 GCA_013396755.1 Sclerurus mexicanus | reverse complement strand
CCAGCAAGCAAAACAAAACAGAAAAACAGGGAAAGAAATTCCATACCCAGAATATGTAAATATGTAATGAAGACTCTTTTTATTCTGACAGAGAAGTGCTATTCCTGTGGTGCTTAGGCACTTCACAGAGAAGAGTTTTTTGCAATATGATGCCTCCTGTGGTGCAGTGAGGCGTGAAGCAATACAAGAGGTAGATGGAACTGAAGAATGTCATATGAGAAAGTGCCACATCATAGGAAACATTCTAAGTGGAAGACAGCTGTTGTTATGAACTATTAAAGACAGCAGCAGGGTGTTCATTTCTTTCAAGATTTTAGAAGCTTGAGATGGCATTTCCTTCTATCTTCCTCCCTCTGCTGTCTGTCCTCCATCTCAAAGAAGGTCTGCTATGCGGGGTACCTTTCATTGTGGCATGCACTGAATCTTGAGGGCTCTGCCATTTATTGCCCTCTCATTTGCCCCTCAGTTAAAGATTAGCTGGGATGGGGCATCATAACACCAAAGAAAAGCTCTGGTGCTAAGAAATCACTGCAGGTAGGACTAAAGAGAAACAATAAGCAGACAAGGTGAATACCCACTGAAATGGGTGAAAGTTGATATTGTTTAGAGGGAGATGCATTTATAATTGTACGCCTGGTGACATTAGAGGTATCATCAACTGAGTACAATTGTAAAGTGTATGATTAAGTTTAGGCACAGTGACTGCTGATTTTCATGGTTGGTTTAGGGAATGGGGATGACCAAGAGGAAAACTGAATTAACAGTAGCATTGACTATTCTTACTAGACCAAATGGTAGTATTTAGTTATGTAAACATAACTTGCGTAACTTTAGTAACTTGATTTACTTAAAAAGTGGTTTGCCATCAGTATGTTTTGACTTCCGTGTATATATATACACACAGCAACACACACCCCACCCCCCCCCACCCCGCCTACATGTATAGCTTTCCACACAGTGGAGTTTTTTTACATGGTGGTAACAAAATAGTGGCCTAAACTTCTTAGTCTAAAAAGCCGTTGAGGGTTTTAACATCCAGGTTGTGTAATCTACAAATGAGCTGCATAATGATTTCCTGTGAAGGTTTGTACACAAGCTGTGGCCTTGATTTTTACATGCAACTTGTACTGGTGAATTCCGTTGACATTTTTGTCTGGCAGTTACACCTGATCTAGGTCAGAGTAAGCGAAAGGATATGGAAAGGATGTGTCCAGAGTCCACTAGTCTGCTTCTTGAGGTAAAGCACTTTGGAATAATGAAAAATACCTTTCAATTAAATTTATAGTCTAAGTTGGGAAACCTAATTTGGGCTATTGTCACTTTTTTAGCATACAATATGGTTCAAAAGCAGCTGACACAGGGGTCACATATAGCAGATAAAATTTCAAAGCATAATGGAGTTCAGATTCTGATGGGCTCTGTTTCAGTGTAACTACATATAATGACCTCAGAAGCCCCCAAACCAACAGCCATATACTAATAATATCATCAGGATTAATATTTTCTCATGGATTTACCTCATTGAAGTTGATGTTAGTAGTTAAACACCAGAGATGATGCTTCATCATGATGTTTTCACTACTATAGATTGTTTAGAAAACAATATCTGCATTAATTTAGACATTGTGTAGAGGGAATACAAGTATTTTTAGTGGTATTCAAATTTTTCACACACTGTTTCTACCCTGGTTTTGAAGGTGCACAGTTTTATCATGTTGAAAACTGTTTGAGCTGTTCGTTCTATCAGTGTCGGGACTGTCTTTCATGAAGAACATTTTTTTTTTTTTTTAATGTAAATGGATCTATTAAGATATTTTAGCACTGAATGTCGAAATTATTCTGTGATGACCTGCATTTGAAGACATGGTATATGATCTCTAGCAAAGCAATATCCTCATAGTTGCTAATTAAGGGCCTTTTATTCTCTGGGAGAATGCTCTAGATAACTGCTTCAATAGCTTTGTTCTCTTGTCATTATTACACAATGTTTCTATTGCTTTCACACATTTGTTGGTATCTGCCAAGCAGAACCAAATTTAGCCTGAAGCCTGGAGGAAGATAAAAGGAAAATATATTAGGCATATGGATGATAATTTGGAGGGGGGGAAAAAAAAAAAGTGTTGAAAATCTTATGCTCGTATTTTTGGTTACACAACCTACATGCCAACTTTTGCATATACACATTATGCACAATTGCAGTTGTCAAAGTTTACATCAACAAACAAAAGTTGTATATGCAAAATTACACCCAGAGTTTTGTATCCACTTTTTAATATTACATATATAGCGGCTTATGTAGGAAAATTGACCCAACTAACAGGAATAAAGTTCGGGGCATTTGGACCATCTGGTATTACAATTCTGGTCATTATTAGAAAGCATTAACAGTATGCTGAAAAATGCTTTTTCACATCTTTTCTGACATTAATAGAACATCAAGTCTTCACTGCACATTACATCTTGCTATGGCACTTGGTGATTATAAAGCTTTCCATCTGTAACAGGAATTGCCTATACATTATTTCTAATTGTGCCACCCCTCTAAAATTTAATTATCACTACATTGGAAATTTTTATTTTGCAGTTCTCATTTTATTTTCTTTATAAAAGCTACTTATATTTGTAGACTTTAATACCTAATTAGTTCTAATTAAGAAAATACTTTTCTTCTATACTCTGTACTTTACAGTTGATTGACATACCATATGTACTTTGAACTTTCTGTTCTTCTGTGCTAGTCAGGCCTGCTGCATTGCATGAACTTATGAATGCTCTATTGTTTTGAACAGATGTTCTAAAAGAGTACCAGAAAAGATGTACTGTCTCTCTTAGATGAATATAGCAATTTGTTTTTTGCCTAGTTGTCCTAAAACATTCTTATTTGCAGTCTGTTTACAAGTCAACCATTACAAACTGAAAAGAAAGTCTGATCTCATTAAAATTACAGACCTACAGTGAAGTCAGGCTTTCCCAGAGTGTTCTGAGTAGGGATACTGTAGGCAATGTGTATTTAGAAATGAAACTGGTCTGAAGCAAAAGTGATTTGTGAATTCTTATTATATTCTGGAAGTTTTATAGCTGTGTGCCGTAAGATGTATGTCTTTTTGTGATTACAGATTGTTATTTGCCATAATCTTTCATTGTAAGTGAGAAGTTCACTTTAGACTAATTTCAGGGTAAATTTATTTTTGGATCAGTGTAATCTGATCAGAGTCATAGATCCAAACTGACTTTATTTGAAGCCTTTACGAGGTAATTCACTTCATGTGGAGATGGTCTAAATTAAAGGCATGAAGAGATCTTAAATTTCTTTCAGAAGAATGGTAAGGTTTCTTTTTTAATTGCCACTGCTTTTCTTAAAATCACAGAATAACACATTAATGTGAATGTTAACAAAAACACCATTCTTGGACACTTTAGGAGTGTAATAACTGAATAACTCTAAGTAATAACTCTGAATAATACACACAAAAAAAAGGTGGGTTTTTTTTCAGTAACAAAGCAGCTTCAGTCAATAAATGGGAAGAGATTTTTCCTTCTAAGTTTTCAATTTTAAGCCAAGAAAACACTTCTGGACATCACAATGTGTCTTTCACATAGCAGCCAATATGTTGGGGGTTGTTCTTGCTGTCTAAGAATCAATTAAAAACTGGGCTACAGAACTATTCTTGTCTGGCATTCCATGCATTAGAAGTGGTCTGTTCTCAACAAAATTATCAACACTGCCAAACGCACAGTAAAATGCCTTCTCTGATGTGTGAGATGTATTAAACTTGTGAAGACCAGTGCTCCCTTGAATCTGTTAAAATAACTAGCTGTCAGTCACTATGGAGATTAGAGAAGAAAAAGCCCCCTGGTGATATAACTTTTCACATATTTCTCCCACCTCTTCTCCCACATATGCACACATATTTGTGCACATATATTCCTATACTCCCAAAACAACAACAACAACAAAAAAGGTGTGCTATTTCTGCTGTTTCATACACACTAGCACTGTTTTTAAAATAATAAAAAAGAAACCCAAAAGAATTTAAAATAAAAAAAAAAAAACCCAAAAAAACTATAAAAAAAAAAAAAAGCTAGTGCACTTTTTTTTTTTAAATTATTATTTATTTCTACAACTCTGGACACTGCCATGTGGAAAGACTGCTAAAACTATGAAATTATTAGAGGAAAACAAATCTGGATATTTTTAACTATATTTGAATTACACCTTTCATGAATGGTGGCATGAGTATCTCAACTATATGGAGCTATTTTTAAATGTGTATAATGAACAGAAACATTTTGAATGAACTTTTGATTTTTCTGTTGATCTTTTTGTTGAAATACTCTCTGCCAATGTGCCTTGGTGCTGCTATTACAATACCGTCACCTGACACACATTTAAGCTACCTCATCCAAAATGATGTCTTAAAATATTTATGGTCTTGCTTGAGAAACTTCTTTGGGCAATAAGGGAACACTGTGAAGGATTAGACTTTGACATGATTAATTTTGGTAGATTCATAGATCTAATTTCAGAATGTTGACATTTAACATGTTTCCCTATGTAACCTGCTGAGCCGTCTGCACTACTATTGATGGTTTTATCTAAAAAATCACCCACCCTCTAATCAGTGGCATAAATTTATTTTCCAGAGCACTTAATTATCTAATGTTCAAGGCAGATATAAACTGAATAATAATTTAAGAATTTAATTATAGTAAAACTACAGTAAATTGAGTAGCAAAAATGGTAGACTTGATTTACAGAAAGAAAAAAAGGTAAATATAGCAGATTCAAAGAAGGGGAAGTAGCAAGACCATATGTCAAGAAGTCTTGAAATGTTAGATTACTATGGGAGTAGAAATATTTCTTAAGTTACTGCATTGATTTTTAGTAGAAAAGAGGAAACAGAAGCTTATCAATAAGAAAAAAATATTCAAATTAAAACCATTCTGAAGTACTAATACAATAAATAATAATATGGTGCATTTTTATTAGTGTGCAATCCATGGAGTGATGTAGTTTGTTCTAACAACCCGATGTGAATATTGCATGTATTCTAGTAATTTTGTGCTTGACAGTGGAATTGTGATTATCAAAATCAAAGAAACCTCATTATTTTCTAAACAGAGTATGAGATACACTGAGAAGATTATTCTGTAGAACAATATAGAATTATGTTGCAGTGAATGGGAAAGATTAATTTAGTTACACCTGACCTCTAATTCTTACGATTTTATGATCAATTCTTATGCAATCTTTTTTCAGAGAAATGGAAATTTACTTGCTGAAGACTGTAGGGTTTGTTATTTTAGCCTCAATTCAGTAATGCATAACATTTCCTGATATTAGATTACACTTTAGACCAAATTCTGTTTCCTCCAGTTATCTCAAAATACTCCCATCCATATAATTTTTAGACATTATTTCCATCTGAAAACTTGTCAAAAGTTGAGGGTTTCTTTTTTTTATTGTTGTTGTTGTTTTTCATTTGTTTGTATATTATTTTTGTTTTGTGCTGTTAGTTTGCTTTTTCAACATTTCTATTACACATAGTTTAGTCACACAGACTGACTTCAAGCAACTTGCATAACTGTCTAAATGTAAGGCTCATTCTTTTTATCATCTGGAAGCTAGACAGTACAGAGTTGCTAGATTCTGTTATCTTCCAGGGAATTAATCTCAATCATTTTCCAATCTACCTCTTTGAGGATGAATGCACAGTAGAAATGCCAGGTGAATCAATTAATGTTTGTCTCAGTAATGTGTGAAATTTTTAAAATATGGAATTATCCAACTAAAACTAGAGCTGAACGTAATTTTTGTCAGGTTGTCTGTTGGCACTACTGTTTCACTGATGTTTTTTAACAAGTGTAGTTACCAGGAAATGAGTCTTTTACACAAGAAATACTTATGTCAAGGACGAACCTTTTTCCTGAGAAGTATGGATATTGCAAAAAGAGTAATTTTGAAAGTGCAATTTTCAAGGAAAGGGCTTTCTCAACTAAGAGGTACAGATACTAGAAAAGTATTTAGATATTCTTCAAATTTTATTGAATTAATTGAAGGTTTGCTTATGATAAATGCACATGGATATCAAATGTCATCAATTTCCATTACGACTTTGATATCCTTCCTTGATATAAGACTAAAGTCCTTAACTGATGCTTCCCATAGAAATTAGAAGCTAAGTCATTGTGAAAGTTATAGGAATAGTATTTCCAAAGAAAAATAATTGAATACATGCCAAAAAAAAAAAAAAAAAAAAGAGGAAAAGTTTGTTAACACTTTATGTCAGCTGATAGCCTGATAGCACTTGGGATCTTTCACAAATTTTTGAATCTGGTTGAGGAGAATTACACGTGTTATCCTTTTTTTTTTTTTCCTCTGCAGTGTCTAACATCATCATATGAAGAAGAGAATACCTCCATAACTATCATGCTTCTGTCTGACATATATGTGATATCAATCATCAGAAACAATAGCCCTGCTGCCGAAAGGCTGCCAAAGCAGAAAAAAAAATGTTTTAAATGGATGTTTCTTTTCTGACCCAATTTTCACATATACCACAGGTATTTAGCTTTGTATGGAACACTTTTGTGTGGAACACTTACTATTTGTAAGAATAGGGGAGTGTTTTCAGAAGTGTTTAATTTCTTTTCCAAATGATCTTTTTCCAATTATTTCATGCATCACTTTGTGTCATGACTTGATTCATAACGTTGATATCTGTATAAATCAGGAATAGATGCTGTGAAGCACACAGTTCTCTAGAAGCTAAGAATTATATTGTCTCTCTTGGTTCATCATGTCATAGTGAAATGATGAACTGAACAGCAATTTCTATTATTAGAATCACTTCTATAACTAAAAATAGATTTTTAATACTTACTTCTGGTAACTTCTATCATTATAACACTTCTAAACCCTATGTTTCTCACCTGTCCCTACCCAAGAGCTAATATCTGGAGTGGTGAGATGTATAACCAGAAAGTTGCTGATTTACACTGAAGTGATTTTAAAAGTCAATTTGTGTGTTCTGAAAGGGAGTCTTGTGGGGTTTAGGTACTTTTTTTTTTTTCCCCACCCAGATTCAGAATACAATAGAACTATTTTGGTTGAAAGGAACCAAACTATCAAGTCTAACTACCTGACCAATTCAGGGCTGACCAAATTAAATCATGTTATTAAGGACATTGTCCAATTGTCTCTTAGACACTGACAAGCTAGGAACATCAACCACTGTTGCTATCCTTAGTGGTCAGGAAGGGATGGCACACGTCAGATAAGGTAAAGCAGGAATGGTACTTTACTAACAGGGCATCAGGCTTTTATAAAGATGAGGGAAATTGTTAGAAATGAGGTGGAACTTGGGTGGAGATTAGCCAAACAAGGGAAAATAGGGAAGGAACATAACCATATAGGGAAAACAAGGGAGGAGATAACCTAATATGGTCATGTTGCAATGCAGCAAACATGGGCCAATCAGAAACTGAGGATATAACTGAGGGGATTTACAGAACAATTATGATTACTATAAAACATTATATCACAACTATTTAACTGCTCTATTAAACTGTAAAACAGGGGAAATCAGGATCCTCTATCATTTTTTTCTGGGATGAGATCTCTTGGATGGGATACCTCACAAGTTCTAATCCCTTTCCAGCCTCTAGGTCATGACAATCTTTAGTTTTCTTCTTCTTCCAATCGTGATAATTGTCTGCTCCCACAAACTACCTCTCTAGGAAGCCTATTCCAATGTTTAACAACCCTCTTGGTAAAGAAGTGCTTCCTAATGTCCAGAGTTCAATGTCAAGAAACAGCTGTAATGCCAGATATCTCTTAACATAATTTACTGTGTTTTTCATTCTTTTCTTAATTTCCTAAATTTCATTAAATGCAACTTAAATTCAAATAAGTCTTTTCTCCTTCATGAAATACTGTCATTGTTATGTCCTTCAAGCACACATTGCAGATTTTATTGTTTAATGTGCTTAACTGATCTTCATTTCCTAATAACCTGATTGAGTATACTCTCCCAAATCTTAAATCAACCTTCTGGCAAACAGGCTCTTTATTTTCCTTTTCCCACTGTTTCAAGTCTTATTAGCTTAATGTAATATTCTTGTGATCATGATTTTATTTTCCCATAGAAAGATGGAGAAATGGATAAACATCCGATGGTACCCAAGATAAAGGCCAAGAGGTTTGATTTTATTGCTTATATCAATTCTGGTTTTATTTTGATGTTTATTCCATTAATCTCATTTGTCTGAAAATAAAGATCTAAGTCATAACCCTGGAATTTAATAGTAGTAATAGTACTGAGTTAGGTAGAAAACAAGAATGCCCAAGAATGAGTACATTTTGTTCAGTAAAAAGAATCATTCTTATATCTCACTGAAAAAAACTTTGCGTGTCAAACAAAAACAAGAATACGGAACACTATGTAGAGGTCTACTAACCTACGTACATTTATATCATTAACATGAACATAAAATGTAGTTACATCCCAAAAAAGCTAGCTATCTATGAAAGAGTTCTGTGCTAATAATGTGAGTTCTGTGTTAATAATGAGATGTAATGGTAAGACTGGAAACAACTAAAATTTTAGTTACTTAGCAAAGAAAGATCAAGGAAAGGAATATTTAATTTAACAAATATTGTAAGTAGAGGTTAAAACCACCTCTAAAACTTGCATCTTGAAGTACAATGCAATTTTTATTCTGTAACCTTCAGAAGACTATATTGATATTAAGTTGATATTAAACAACTGAATTAGCTTTATTGCAGAGGTACTGAGTAAGCTGTTAATCAGTTCCCTGCATTTCTTTCAGTTGATTTATATTAAATCAACTAGTGGTTTGGATTGAAAGGGACCTTAATGATCATGTAGTTCCAATCCCTCTGCTGTGGGCAGTAAACCTTCCACTTAGACCAGGCCCTGTCCAACCTGGCCTTGAACACCTCCAAGAATGTGGCATCCACATCTTCTCTGGGCAACCTGTTTCCAGTGCCTCACTACCCTTATAATGAAAAACTATTTTCCTAGTATCTAACCTAAACTTTCCCTCCTTTAGCTAAAGGCCATTTCCCCTTGTCCTGTCACTACATTCCCTTGTAGAAAATTCCTCTCCAGCTTTCTTGTAGTTCCCCTTTATGTACTAAAAGACTGCTGCAAGGTCTTCCTGAAGCCTTCTACAGTCTGAAAAGCTCCAACTTTCTTAGCCTTTCTTCTTAAGAGACAGGAGTTATATGAGATTACTAAACCAGCTAAAGCTGTGAACCAAGCCAAAATGGGGAAAACCAAGCCAAGCTTACAAAGAAAATGATGCTCTTATGAAGAAAAAACAGATACTCCCAGAAAATATACATCTATTCCAAGGAAGAAAAATAAGTTGGTAAAAGGCATTTGAAGGTCTTCAGTATATTACATCTTGCAGTCAAATGCTATTCAGTAAGTAGAGTAAAATATTTACTATTTTTCTATTTTTTTTTTGTTAAGTTCATGAGATTTTCCTTATTCAGTAGGGTTAAAAATTATTTTTCTGACATAAACTAGAGGATAGATTCTTTAAACAAGAAAGGTGAGTTGATGATGTAGGAAAATCTAAGACACTGAAAGAAAAGTGTGGTTTTCTGTTTCAGCAGCAATCTATTTCATCTTTCACAACTAGATTTTTCACAAGCTATATGTGGAAAAGAAAGCAACACTTGCAAACTCAGAATTGAACATGCTTTTAAATCATGTTTGTATATACAAATATTTTATCCAGGAATCTCCTATAGAATATAGTAGTAAAATAACAATAACAACATATAAATTTGATTAGTTTATACATTTTAGGCAACTAAGACAAAGTCAAATGAAATGCAAGTGAATAGGTTTTACAAATATTTAATTTATAGCTCTAGAAGGTAATATATAACACATCTGGGAAGACATTTAAATAATTCTGCTGGTGAGAAAAAAAGTAATCTGTATCAACCTTTCTCGGGGAAAAATATAAAAGAGAAGAATACATATGAGGAAATTGATTTAAAGATTCATTTCATCCTCTGCTTCTGGGGAAAATGGTCCTGCAAGCATATCACCATAGCTGGCAAATTGACATAAGAATCTGTAAGATATGATGCCTTGTATATGCATAAGATATATAGAGTGGCAATGTGTCTCTTAATAGTTCAATCATACCTAGAGATTATCATAAATTCAGAAACATGAGGAAAAGGACAGGAAATTAATTTCCTGCTGTCTTCCAGCTATCAACACAACAGAACTGAATCTTCATCTCACTTGCACCTCAAAGCATAGATCACACCACCATTGTGTTAGGAGCTGTATAAAGCAATTCCTGCCCTAGATAGGATAAATCAAGAGATGGAAGACAGGTAAGACAATAAAACACCCTGAAAGGAACAGTAACTTCTATTTTACAATTTATAAAAATTTTGATTTATATGGGACTTTAAATGAGTACATAGTATTAGCACCACAAATGAACACAGGTTTCAGAAGCTGTGAAACCTAAATGTAATTTAGGTAATGGTGTAATTCTAATACTAATGCTTGGTCTTCTTTCTCTAAAACAAATCAACCAACCCCCTACATCCTTTATTTACCTTTTTACACTAACAAAAGAAAACACAAACGGGAAAGAAAGCATAGTTTAAGGCCAACAAAGAGATAACTTGGTAATCTTTAGTTAATCAGATCCAAACCTAATTTACACAATAGTCCAATTTGGGTCTTGTTTGACAAATTAAGTAAGACCTGGGGACTATGTGTAGAATTAATTTCAACCCATGAAAAGGGGCCTTTGAGAAGTACTTCTTAGCCTAACAGTTGCAGGCTTTCTTGCTTCTGTAAGTTTTAAAAAAGGTTATATTAGACAATTGTTGGATAGGTTGGAAAAACTACCTGACACTTTATTTTGCCTGAATTTATGTGATAAATACATATTAACCCTTTGGTTCACAGCCATATAAGGAAAAGTTTAGGAAAGAATAACTGTAATTTAGCATAGTGAGTTAAAAAATAAATAACTTTTTTCCTATGAAATATTTCTTTCTGAGTTATCTTGACAAATTTAATCTCAGTGGTTTTTATTCAAATCTGCACTTTTGTTTGGGATAACTATTATCAATAGACTACCCTCCAAAGACGATGCAGATATTTTCTCTGCAGATGTTAAGGCTCATTAAAATTGTCAGTTCCATCTATATCCTTCCTGCAATTGGTGGACCAGTAATGACCCTTACTTTAATAGATTAGTGTATAAACATAACAGTCTGTCAGTTGATACAGGATGCAATATCCACTTGAAAGGCCAGTAAAAAAAATAGTGCAGCCTGCACTGAGCTCCATGCTAAGCTAACATGCAGAGATATATACAGAATTAGACTCATCTGAGTGACTATATTCTAAAGAAGTCATGAATAGAAATAGTTCATTTCATACTAAATCATTTTGGAAACAGGAAGATCTTTTTGGCAAATGTTAACTGGTATTGTGAATGTTTAGATTTTTACTTTAACTTTCTGTTTAACATTAGTGATGCTTTATATCTCAAAAAATATGTCTCTATCTTATACAGTAGTTATGGCAAAACAATGCTGTGCAGGGTGGGAAAGTATGAAAAGAATTGGAAATAATAAATATTTATATCAAGATACTTATATATATTTATATTCATCTTACCATTTGCAGGCTATATCTGAAACAGAAACAAAAGCCCTTTTAAGGTATTAGGTAAAAGGTTGTATTTAGTTTCAGGTAATGGGATCTAAATTCTGCTTTTGGGTCAAAGGGTATTTTCATGCATGAGAAATTTAGCTTTAGATGTGTCTACATATTTTTATTCTCTGATTTTTCAGGGTATTTTTTTAAGGGATTAATTTATCTAGGCGATTGGAAACTAGAAAAAATTATGGAACAATGGCTAAAAAATTATCTTCAATAAATTAATAATTTATGTTCCATTGCACAGTCTGAATCTAGGGAAGATTAGAGAACTTAATGTATCTTTGGTAATAACTTATTTTAGAGTAACATCTTATCTTATGAAAACAACAGTTTCTTCTACATCATTTTATTAACACCTTCTTACCTCAGCTGTACCAACATAAGATCTTGATCTAACCACACAGAATCAACTAACAGCTTCACTCATTTTTATTAAATATTTATAACCTTTTGTAAAAGGCGATAAATAAAAGCTTGCACATATAAAAAGAAAATATTTTGTCTAAAATATATATATGTTTTACTGCTTTGAAAATTATGTCTCTGAGTTCCTTAGGTACATTTATCAAATTATCTTCTTAAGATATATGTTAGACATTGAAGTAATATCCCAAACTGATTGTTATGAATTGTAAGTTGGTAATTTGGATTTTTTAAATATTCAACACTTAGTCTTAGAGAATTTGGATTCTATATGATGGTATAATGTAGACAGCTTTCATAGTAGCACAGGAAAGAAAACTGTCATACTTCCAAGTATGGATTTAAGTCCATCATATACAATTTAGCACACAGAGGTAATACTGATGCTCTAAGATCACACAGGAAAATGCCAGAATTAAAGTGTGTAGCACCTGTGGATTCAACAAGAACAATCTTTGTTAACTTGACATTAGCCATCTAAAAGAAAAGGTTTTTACTTCAGGCCAGTCTTCTGTCACAGACAGTGGAGAAAGAAAATATTTCCACTAAATGTCCTTTTTCTATCCAGTACAGTGTAGCAGAGGAGTGGAGATAAGACTCCCGGTCAGGTGCAAGAAATAAGAGACTGCTTATGTGGATGATTATGATTAGGTTTCCTACTAATACAGTATCTAAATATTGTCAGTGCAGTATATAATATAAACAGGTCTAAAGGGTCATAATACAAGCAGGGTTGGCTAGAAAATATAGGCTTGCAATCTTTGGCCTTAGAGAATTCACAATCACAAAGCAACAAAGCACGTACCTGGCTACTTCAGGATTTTATCTCTGTATGTGACCAAATCTTAGTGTATTTATTGACCTGTCCAAAAGTGAGTGTTCCCTGCCCTTGGGCTGGATGTATCCTGCAAGCAACCCTCCCAGACTGGGGGGTGATCTACCTAGACAGAAGCTGCCTGCAACCTCAAATGGCCTTTTCCCCAGCTGACTCAATCTCCAGCAGCATTTTATAACTTTTTGCAGGCCAGTGTGTACCAAAGTCAATTGCAACCACCACAGCTCCCCCCCCTCGTCATCTCTGGAATGTATTCATTATGTGAGCATCCAGACAGTTCCTCCTGAAATTCCCACCTGGTGTTCTTCGGATAAATCACATCAGAAACAATCCCAAGGGAGAGAGGGGTGTATGGGGAGAAGTATGCTAAGCCTCAACTATCTTTCATCCCCATTACATATAGAGGGAGCTAGGGGAATGAAAATTATAAGATGGGTAGCTTTAGTATTTCAGGCAAACAGAGTGAATTCCAAACTCAATAACTGCTGAAAAAAAAGCATAGATTTCATCTTGACTGGAATACAAAAGTCAGAAGCAGAAAAGAATTCAGTAAAAAATCTGCTGTTGATATAGACTGGAAGAGTTAAAAATTAATGTTTTCTACTGTCTCATGCATTCCCAAGGGCAACAGGAGCTGATTTTAAATTCTTGCTCAGCCTGTCTGATGATTTACTTAGTGCTTTCTTCCATTCTGCTGCAAGGGAGGTATATACATGGACGCAAAACATCAGACTTGAGTTCGGGTAAAGTACAACACTAATGATACCGTGGAAATAAGGCAGTTTGAGGAACTGGAGGGAATATTAATCCCATTTTCTGTTAATCATCTAATGATTAATCATTAAAAAAAAATTTGCTTCTAAGTCATCTTAAACTAGTATTCATTACCCATAGATCCATTTTTTGGATGGTCCAGTGTCACTAGAAAGAGTTCCTGAAAGCTTAACAGAATAGCCTCAGTTGTCCTGGAGAAGAAGCCACTCTCACAGAGATGTATCTTTGCCACCTTCATATTCAATACAGAGTAAAAGTTTCTTCCTACCAGGAGAGAGCTCTGTCGAGATTCAGCAATGACTGGACCCTTCTGGTTTTGCCAAAGCATGTACTATAATGATACATAGTTATAATAATCATTATATATTGCTCTTTGTTGATCTTGTTTGTCAGCCTACCAGTCTACTTTAAGTGAGAAAGACTGTATAGTTCAACACATCTAAATTAAACTTGTATCCCTCTGAAGATCTTAGCCCTTATGTATATGACCTTGACTCAGTTAGACAATCAGAACCATGTTTACAAATGTGCCTATGATGTGCCTTGCTGAATCAGAGACTGGCCTTTTAATATGTAGGGAACATACTGCTGCACAACTTGAGGCACTCTCAGTCATTTTTGTAATAAATAAGCTCTTGCTGCCTCAGCTGTTCTCTATTTACTTGCCACTTACTTGCTCAAAGGCAGCCTATTGGGAATCACAGGATGCAATATGTAACACAGAACCAGAAAAGAGACATTTTTTTCTGTTTTATGACCACTGTGAAATAAAATTAGCCATTTTTTTCATCCTGTGTTATTCTCACATGAAGTGAAAAAAAAAAAAGCAGCATAACATGTTGTAGTGGTATTGGTCATTATGATATATGATAAGATTTCAAAAGTGATTAAAAAGCATTTCATACTTTCAGAAGTAACTACTGCATTGTACAATAGTTTTGTAATGGTTTATCTGTCTTTTCCCACTTTCAATTGCAGAAATGATCCTTAAAATTTTATCAAAGAAAGAAGCTGAGGAATCTGTTAAATTGACAGTTCAAGAACAGTATTGAAAAACTAACAAAAAATCTGATTTTGAAGTCAAGAATAAACTATAACCCTACAAAAAAGGACTGAATTATTTCCATTCCACACGAAGTGAGAGCTACAAAAAATGTAGAGTTATGGCATTTCTCAGGCAACTCAGATAGAGTTACATTAAGCAGTCCTGAGTTTGCAGTAGACTACAGTTGCTTTCTTTTTAGGCATGTGAACTGTAATAAATCTGAACACCAAAGAAACAGAATGACATTGGTTACATGTGCAAACTTTCATTTTGCAAACTGACCTAAAAGCATCCCTTTGAACTCTAAAATCAATAGAATTATGATCAGTCTTTTCCCATAAAATATTTTTTTACAAATTTTACTTCTGATACTGAATTTTTTTTTTTTGAACAATGTAGAATACTTACTATTAATCTAGAGAACATAATGGCTAAAATTCTAAGCAAAAACATAGATTACAAATAAATTAGTATTCTAAGCAGAAGCCTTCATAAAGCTTTAGGATATCCCATAATGCACAATTAACTGTGTTACTCTCTTGCACAAAATTCTCAAGCAATGTTCATAAACATCTCTCAGCTACAGTTTGTCAGTACTACTGTGGAACACTTTTAACTTTTCCACCTTCTACTTTAAGTGTGCCTGTGACACCAGAAGTTTGTGCTTTGTCTGTAGTGACTTCTCCAAAATGTCATCAGACTTTTTTTGTATATGAACACGTTTCTGTGTGGTTCTGTTTGTTTAACCTCTAGATTGTTAGACAGAAATGTTTTTAAGTAAGAGATCACTATTTTGATCTTAAGGAATAATTCTGAGAATTCCTTAATGCTGTTCTCTAACTCACCTAATTTCAATCAACAGAAAGCATTCCAACTAAAGTTAGTAATTTTTACTTTGTTGGTAGTCAATAGTGAGACACAAATATTAAATGGTTCCTTTATAGAGAGCTTTGTGGTGAGTTGATCCTGTCTGGATGCAAGGTGCCCACAAAGCCACCCTATCACTCCCCCTCCTCAGCCGAAAAAGGGAGAAAATACAATGGAAAACTCATGGGTCAAGATAAAGACAGAGAGATTATTCACCAATTACTATTATATGCAAAACAGAATTCACTTAGGGAAATTAATTAAATTTATTGTCAATTAATAACATTTTTCTTCCGCTTGGGCTCTCTAGGTTGAAGCTTCTTTCAGGGCACATTCACCTGCTCTGGCGTGGGGTCTTCATGAGCTGCAGTGTGGAAACCCATCTCTCTGTGGCAATTTCCATGGGCTACAGGGCAATCTTGGCTCTGCCACTGCAGCACCTCCTCCCACTTATTCTCTGGCTTTGGTGCCCTACAGGGCTGTTTCTCTCATATTTTCTCACTCTCCTCTTCTGGCTTCTGTTGCACAGCAGGTTTTACCCTTTCTTAAATATTATACCATAGAGATACCACCAACATCACTGATGGGCTCAGCTTTTTCCAGTGGTGGGTCTTGGAGTTATGTAAAAATGGCTCTGTCTGACATGGGAACAACTACCTGAATCATCTCAGAGAAGCCACATCTGCAGCACTCTGAATTATTGCCATATGCTCTAACAAGTTAAAACAAAACCAACAAGCTATTTACAGTATTGCTAGATTTGTAGTTTGATGCCGGTGCAACTTTTCCCTTTCATATCCCTTAAAACAAATTCCACTTTCAAACATCAAAATATGTACCTTACCCAAATGTTACATAGTTACATTTCAAAGGGCACTATCAGGTTTTAACTTTATATTTTAAAGTTTCTCTCCAAGTCACTGTTCTTCATCACTTCATAACAGCACTACAAATCTCAGGGAAAATTGGCTATCAGCTTACTGTCAACTACAGCTACATTCCGTCAGCAAAGCAGCTTGCAGTAGTCAGAATACACTGTGCATTTAGACTGTTTTTGTTTGTTTGTTTGTCTTTTTGTCTTCAGCTGGATGATGATTATTGATGATTATCGAAATTCTGGGGAGAGATTTTTCTTTTAATGTTTTAAATTAATATTTTTCAAATATTGAAGAAAATGCATGCTTATTTAATATAAAAGCTCTTAATCTCATTGAATAATTACTATATTTTTCAGTACATTAGATACCACAGTAAGAGATTTTGCAGAGTAGTTAAATGTGAATTATCCAATCCAGAGCTAACTATCTGATTGTAGGCTATATGACCTCAACTACAACTCTAAATCACTTTCCATTAATTGCACAAACAAGGGGTGATTTTTTGTTCCCTCCAAGTGTTCAGTTCAAGATGAAGAAGTGAATAATAATTAGTAATTTCTGTGTTTTAAAAAGAGGTCCACTGAAAGAGATTTTTTGTAAAGGTCTAAACTACTGTTTTTTTCTATGCAGATTAAAAAAAGGAAAAGTTTTTCATGGGAGAAAATCAGCCACCTAAGTTCTCTGCTATATTGCAATACAAAGATCTATTATTCAATAGAGTTCTGCAAAGTACAAAAGACTCTTTTAAGAACAGTTGTGTCCACATAATAAGCAAAACATCGTTTGTACAGTGTTTTCATAATAGAGGCTTTCAGCAAAGACCTTGCATTGATCAAAGTCAGACAATATTTCTAAGTACATTCTTAAAATGAAAGTAAAGAAACATAATATAGTTTAACCTAACTCATTAATTGATTCTCTTGAAAAAAAGAGATGAAAAAAACACTTAAAGCATCATTTGTGGATAAACTGGGGATATATAATTGTAAAGTAAGATACACACAGACATGCCCCCAAATGACACAACACTGGAAATAATTTTAAAAAGTTTATTTGAAGGTAAGAATACGAAAAACTTACAAAGCAAAAATAGCCATGCTTCCAGAACATGGGGCTGAGAAATAGGCAAAACCTCGTTTTGATCCTGGGCTTTATCATTGTCTCTGGCCTCCCTCACCCAGGCTCACTGCTGGCACAGCTTATAGCAGTGTGAGGATTCATCTCTCCTCAGACCAGAGAGAGACTGCAATTTTTCTCTGGTATGCAAAGGAGAAAGGAAAGAAAAACATCCAACTATTTATGAGAAAAGTGCTCTTAGGCAGAAAAGGCTTCCTAAACCAGTCCTAACGTCTCATTACAAATTCTTCTGAAAGGATACCTATTCCTACAATAATCTAGAACACTGAAACTATTTACTAGTTTGTTACAAAAATGCAAGTAGGAACATCAAATAATTTTTATTTAATGTGAAAAATGCACTTAATTTTACCTGTGCAGGAAGGAAAGAATATGAAAATTGTAAAAGTGAACAGTCTTTGTATGTACAGGAACGATAATCAATATTTCAAAATCATATAAAGTTTCAGCAGAATTAATTACAGAAGAAAGCAGGATGATTTTCCTTTAGAAAGGTAAGCATGCCTATGTGTATTGGGTTTCTGTGGTCAGATTTTAGTAATAGGGAGTTACAGGGATGGTTTCTGTGAGAATCTAAATAAATTGAAAAGGCTAATTCCATCTTTTTGAGTCATGAGAGTTTTTAGCAGCATGCTACAGGGATTCATATTTGGACCTCTGCTGTTCCTTCATATAAACTACTAAATGAGTGATATTTGAAGATAAAGTATTTTAAGAGTAAAATGATTTGGAATTTTAAGCTATTAAAAAAAAAAAACAAAGGGAAAGATAATTCTAAAGAATGAGGTCTATTGACTTGCAAAATACCCTGAGCAATAAATTTCAAGTCTTATTGTCTTCAACATCCTTCAACTTTGATGTTCAAGTAATATGATAAAAGCATTTTCTGACTATATTGCTGATATACAGGAAAAGGAAGCTATCTGAAATGAGCTCTACACATTTTGGTGGTGTGTCTGATGCACCATATTTAGGAGAGCTCAGTAACTGGTTTCTTGGATGTGATGAAACTGAAGATTGGCACAAAAAGCAAAGAAAATCCCTGGCTCTTTGGCCCTCTTTGGCCTAATATGTTGTATTTTCAGGATTTCCTTTTAACTACAGAAATCAAATATTTTCTTAAAAGAATTTGAAAACAAACTGTTGGTGAGTTCCTGCCACCTAATTTTATATACCTTGTTGAAGAGTCTAAGTTAGAAACACTCCATGAAATACAAACACTCTAATTCATGTGTCTAACTCAGACTTGTTCACTGGTCTGATTTGACTACCAATATATGTTTGGTTATGGTACTAGAGTGCTGACAGACCATGAAAAGGCATGTATATCTGGCTTCCAGAAGCTGCAGAACCTGCTTCTGCATAGAAAATCAGACAAAAGAGCACAGATCAATTGTACTGTTATTACTTTGTATAGGTATTTATCAATTTAAAGTCATATTTTCACCTAGATTTTCAAACAGGGATACATATTGCTGATCATGAATTACTATTGAAGGTATACTTTGAGAAATACGCAATGTGTTTTATTATTCAAACTCTTTCACAGTCAGTGGAAGGAAAAAGACTTTCAAAGGGCATAATTCATTTGATTGCAGTTACCTGCTGTAGGATGAAACTAATCACACTCCAAAGCAGCCTCTTCTTTCCACCAACTGAATTAAAAGAAGAAAGGGAACTTTAACTGATTTATTCTGGTTAAGATTTCTACAGCACAGACTTTACTGAATGGATTAAATTTTATAAATCTATGAGATGATCTTGAGGACCTGAGATTGGCTGCTCAAACTGACATATAAACCACAGGACTTTTGCCTCTATTAACTACTCACTGCAAAACAAGCAACATGTTCAAAAGCATCTTAAATGACATTAAACCATTTGAGTTTAAGCAAATTAATTTAGCCTTTGAAAACAGTTTCAAAGGCAAAAATTAAAAGTGTGAGTTAAATAAAAGGATGATATCATAGTAGAAGTGAAAAAGCCAGAAATTACCACCCATCTTAAATGTTTTGCATGCTACATTTCTATGTTATAAAGAGTCAGAAGGCAAATGTCACATTCCTTAAATCATCAAGAGATGAACACCTGCTGGGAGCTTTTCATAAACCAAGCATAAAAATAAATCTCTAGAGTAGTTGCTACTCCTCCATTACAGAATGGTTGTGTAAGTGAACTTCAGAGCTGTATAAGAAAGGAGTCTCAACTGCACCTGTTATTTGTTTGGGGTTTTTTGGAGGTGGTTGTGGTGGTGATGATGGGTGTATGTGTGCGTGATTTTGAGAATTTAAATGTGAACAATCCAGATAGTCATCTATATTGCTTTGTACTCAGTAGATAGTTATGGGAAAATAAAAAGTGCAATTCATTTGGCAATTTAAGTTGCTTAAGAGCTCTCTCTCTCTGTACCTGCAATGGCACTAGTCATTACAATCCCACTGGCAGGCACATGACACAGCTTCAACCCAGGAGTTGTGTCTGACTTCTGTATGAGCTGAAGGGCTACTCTGCACAAGGCATAATCAAATATTAAGTTAGTTTCATGAGAACTCATATTGAAAGTCTGGATGAGGGTCACAAAAGAAAGTAATAGTTATACAGTGATAGTCTTTTAAAGAAGCTTAAAAATGTATGCCTTTAAACAAAATTAAATTTACCATAATGCTAAGTATTAAAAAAAAAAATTCTGAAGAATATATGCTAAAGAACATCCTTGCTTTTTCAGAAAGAGAGAACTAAAATTGTACCTCTATTTATTCTGTAAGTTCTGTAACTTCTGAGCTGAATTTAAATAGTAAAATACATGTGAGGGGCTGATTATAGTGCATGGATTGCTGTGATATCTACATAGATAAGTGATTGTTGAGTGTTATATAAGGAGAGTACAAAAATTTGTAAGTAAAATCAAAACTGAAAAAGAATAGTGGTTTTGGCATCTTAAAATCATATTCTTTTTTCTACAAAACTGCTCTTTATGGAATTTCTGGTTTTATATAATCTCTTAAAAGAATTCAGCATTATAAATATCTATATTTTACCTTTGGTCATTTTAAATGTACATGTCATCATATCTTGATATTATCAAGTATTACAATGTTAGAAAGGTCTGAAGAAAAATAAGGATGCATATATTTTAACAGTAAGTGTTCAAATAGAAAATGACCCTAATTTCAATTGAACACCAGAATCAGCTTGAACTAAAGTTTAGTAAAATTGTGTTCTAGATTTTATTTGGGTCTTTGCCAGGCTCCTCTAAAATATTTCCATCGTTTTACATGTATTGATTGAAACACTTATGTCACCATATGTTTACTCAGTTTCTGAGTGCTGAGTAAGCATGAGAAACATCACATAAGTCTTTTGAATTAATTTTTTTTTTTTTACTCTGGATGTTCTGAATTTCATATTAACACATAAGAACATCTGATGAACAGGATGCCATCCAAAGGGACCTGGACAAGTTCAAGAAATGGGCCCACCAGAATCTCATGAGCTTTAATAAGACCAATTGCAAGGTGCTGCTCTTGGGTCAGGGCAACACCCAGTACCAGTATAGGCTGGAGGATGGACAGATCAAGAGCAGCTCTTCAGAGAAGGGCTTGGAGGTGCTTGTGCATGAGAGGCTGGACATGAGCTGCCCATGGGCACTTGCAGCCTAGAAAATCCAATTGTATCCTGGGCTGCACCAAAAGCAGCATGGCCAGCAGGTTGGGGGTGGTGATTCTCCCGCTCTACTCTGCTCTGGTGAGACTCCACCTGCAGTGCTGCATCCAGCTCTGGGGTCTCCAGCACAGGAAGGACAAAGATCTGTTGAAGCAAGTTCAGAGAAGGGTCAACAAGTTGATCAGATGGAAGGAGCACCTCTCCTATGAGGAAAGGCTGAGAGAATTGGTTTTGCTCAGCCTGCAAAAAGCTTAGAGGTGACCTAATTGCAGTCTGCCAGTACTTGAAGGGAGCCTACAAGACAGATGGAGAGGGACTACTTACAAGAGCATGTAGTGACAGGACAAGAGGTAATGGCTTCCGACTGAACGAGTGTGTGTTTAGATTAGATATTAGGAGGAAGTTCTTTGCTGTGAGTGTGGTGAGGCACTGGAACAAGTTACCCAGAGAATTTGTGGAGGCCTCACTCCTGAACATGTTCAAGACCAGGTTGGATGGGGCATTGAGCAACATGATCTAGTGGAAGGAGTCCCTGCCCATGGCAGATGGATTTTAACTAGATGATCTTTAAGATCCTTTCCAACCCAGACCATTCTATGATTTTCGATGACAATAAACATAAATGATTAGTCAGATTATTATTGGAGGCAGAAGTCTGGGCAAATGAAACCAGCTCAAATTTGGAATACAGAACAATAACAAAGAATCTCACATTGGGTAAGAGACTGAACAGGCTCGTGAACTTCCTTGATATAGCAGAATTTTATATGAGAATTCTAGAAGATGAAAAGTAAGCTTCTGGCCTGAATTCATTTTATCTAAATTAGTATCCTTATTCCTACATTTTGGGAAGATAAATCCAGGCTCAGCAGGCTTTCCTAAATAAATAGAATATTTACAGACCTTTAATAATGTTCATAGTATATAGAACTTCATAGACAATCATTTTCAATTGCAGTATTTTAGCCTTTCATTTAAATATGTATGCTTTACTTTGAAACTTTAATCATAGCTTTCATTTCTCACATGGTGCCGAGAATATAGGAGCTCCTGACTAAAAAAAAGCAAAAATGAAAGGACCAGCATTTCCACATCATAATAAAATATCCTTTTCTTTCTCAGTGAAACCAATAGTTATGTTTTTATATTGTTTCTAGATTTCAACTGTAATGCTTAAGCACTTTTTCTGCCATTCATTACATAATTTGATAAAAAAGATTGAGGAGTGATCTTTAATTAATATCATTAGAAAAATACCATTGGTTGTCCTGTATGTGCTGTTGCTCTGCACTTAAGTTGATCTGATCCATAACCTTTCTGGGCATTGAGGTCAGGCTGACAGACCTGTAGTCCCCTGAATCCTGCTTCTGGCCCTTTCTGTGGTTGGGCATCACACTGGCCAACTTCCAGTCATCTAGGACCTCCCCAGTGAACCAGGACTGTTGATAAATGATGGAAAGCAGTTTGGTGAGCTCTTCTACTGGCTCCATCAGCACCTAGGATGGATCCCATCTGGTCCCATAGATTTGTGAACATCCAAGTGGCACAGCAGGTGACCACCTCCTCCTGCATTACAAGGGAGCTATTCTGCTCTTCATCCCTGTGTACCAGCTCAGGGGGCTGGTTGCCCTGAGGATAACTGGTCTTACTGTTGAAGAATGAGGCACAGAAATCATTAAGTATCTCAATCAATCATTATGCATCCTTGGTTACTACATTCCCCCTGGTGTCCAGTGAAGAAGGGAGATTAATTTCTTCTAATCTTTTGAGAGTACTTTTTTATTTGTTTGTTTAATTACAAAATTAACTATTTTTTTCTATTTAGTTTTAAACAACTTTCTGACAGATCTGTCTCTGAACAGAATGAACAGAAATTTATTGGTATTTGATGTACATATGAGTGAGATTGATCCACCCCCCTTAACACATAATACATGTTCTTAGCTTTGGCTCCAAGGAACCTACTATATCACAATTTACAGCAGTGAGATCAGGAGTCAATAAAACAATCAAATGAATAAATACAATTTGCTCTTCTGTTATTTCATGTACTTCTCCCAAGTCTCAAAGAAAAAAAAATCTTTTTTTTTTTAAATGTTACGATTTTTTTACCATGACCATTGATTATATTTCTGAGCATATTTTTGTTTAATACATACTTTTCATCTGAAGTGATGAGAACATTAATAGTTTTGGGCTTTTTTCTTGATTAAGAAGCCATAGATCATTTCATGACAGACTTATTTACCTACACAGCTTACAAAGTCACAGACATCAGGAAAAGTTTTGAGAAAAGAGTAATACATGGACAGTTTGGCCTGATGCAGCTTTAATCCATATCAGCTGAATGTGTCTTTCTCTGAAAGTTGTTTTACAGAAGTAAATTTTTACAGAAGTAAATTTCATTTATGAAATGTCTCAGGTGTTTAAAAACAGATGAAAACAATTTCCTTGACTGGATTCCCATCCTCTTATAGTACAGACCATGCAGACTGGAATTGCTTTCCTGTCTTCACCGCCTGCATGCTGGCACACCAACACAAACATTTCCAACAGCCTCATCCTATTCCTCTTTGTGGCTCATCAAGATGAAGGTCCATTAGTGCAAAATACATCCATATGTGCCATGTGGATTTTGGCTGCCCTCAAACACATCTCTTCCCCAGGCAGAACAAACCCATCTCAAAGTCTCCTCACTAAGTGCTCCAGCACTCAACTTTCTAGTGGCCTTCTCTGGAGCTGCCCAATTTATCATGTCTTTCATCTATTGTAGACCTTGGAACTGGATGCAGATGTAGTCTAATAAGTGCTGAGTAGAAGGGGATAATCACTGATCAACTGGCTGTGCTCCTGTTAATACAACACCAGATGCTACTAACTTTCATTGCTTCCAGGACACACTGCTGACCTTCTTTGAGCCTGCTGTCCCCAGGAGCCCCCAAGTACTTTACTGCAGAACCAAGTCCCAGACATTAAGTTCTCAGCCTGAAAGTTGCAGAACTATTATCCACTTGCCTTTATTCATGTTGAATTTCACAACGTTCCCAGGGCTTTTCCCTTTGTCTAGGTCCTGTATTAGCTGCACTTTCAGGCTCTCACCAACCACAAATCTGATGATGGTGCTCTCTTCTTCTCCAGTCCCTTCATAAACAGGAGCTAAACAGGATACATGCCCATATAGATGTCCAAGGAACTTCATTTGTAACTAGCCTCCAGTAACCTCTGTCCTTTGAACCTGACAATACAGGCAATTTTTCACTCGTATGGTGCTCTGGATGATATAAAGTGGATGCAAGGGTGTTGTGGGACACCATGCCAAAAGCCTTACAAAATTTAAGGTAGACAAATCCTTCTGCTCTTCCTTCATGCACAGACCTAGTCATTTGGTCACAGAAGGCAATCAGGCATGCTGTGTATGATAGTAAATCCATGCTGGCTATTCCAAATCACCTCCTTCTCATTCAGGTGTTGCAAAATAGCTTCCACAAATGGACTCTAATACATTTATGTGATTCTGAATGACAGCAGGAAGACGAAATTGCAATTCCTTAATTCCATGCAAGACATAAGAAAGAACCTCTGTGTTATGCTGAGAAAGTACAGTTGTGAAATTCTAAAAAAAAAAAAAGAAAAAAAAAAAAGGTTAAAGCATTCTCTATTATATTGTCTAAGCATAGTTGTTAAAACAATACCAAAATCAGATTGTAAAGCAGTCATGTTAAGTTCTACCAAGTCTGAGCCTGTTTAAATAACTGGAGCAGCATCAGTAAGCTATACATGCACAACTTTGACATCTGTTTGTAAATACAGATCTCTAGATTAAAACATTATTTAAATGCATGATAACCTTTTTTAAAGAAGCAGAGACAGACTTTATCGAATGTTGGTTTATAATGCATTTCATTTTATGTGCAAAGAACTAATAAGGATTTAACTTTGTATGATCACATCTGTAAACACCAGCGATCTGAGAAAAATAAAAAGTGGGCCTAGCAGGATTTGGAAACTGCACTTCCATCACAACATTGGGAATATATTTTATTAACAAAAGACATACACTGATTTAAAACAGCAGTGCCATATTCAGAAGTTGACATTCAAAAGACCTTTATCCATATATAAAAATTTAATATGGAGTGGATGAAGACAGGATTTCTTCCTGCAGATAGCTGAGACTGCTGACTATTATACATTGTGCTGGATTTATGTTTTAGAAAATAGAAATATTAACAAAAATTGAAGAAGAAAAATGTCTGAAAACAGTCTCTTTCTCTTTTTTAAAAGACATTTTATTGAATAAAGACTGTCCTCAAAAAACTGATGACTGGAAAACACAGAAAGGTGATCACTCAGGGTGAGAGTCTGACAAATCTGTTTTCATGTGACATTTGAGTGTTAACTCGACATAACATGAGCTGCTGCATAACACAGCAAATTGCTTTCAACTCAGTGATACATAGGTACCAGATCTGAGAAAAAAATACTTAGGAATGGCACCCTCAGAAAACACAAGTGCAAAAGAGTCTGAATATGTCTGAGGAATAACTCACCCTTTTACACAGAAAACTGTGACTGCACCCACTTACTCTGGTACCTTGCAGTGAAGCACCCACTCACTCTGGTTGGTGGCACTATGGACTGGGAGCACCTACACCCCCGGTGTGACTCCAGCATCTGTCCCTGAATCCATTAACCCTAGTCAAAGCAGTAGCTGACAGTGAATCCTTGCAGTATTCACACACATTGGAGAGAGTGAGATTACACAGAGGCAGATTTAAGAGCAAATTTAAGATAGGACAAACTATTTTTCACTTGTTGCCTGCTCCCTTTCTTTATCATCCCGATTTGACAAGATACTTGAGCAGATGATCTGAAATACTCTCACACTTTGTATACCCTCATCAATTAGTGTACCTAGCCAGGTTTGGTTCTTGTGAATGTGAGAGCATGCACTGGAGAACCCTGCAATACATCTCTTTCTCAAGGTAGCACATGGACATGAAGCTCTAAAGGGAATGCCAACTCACAGAAATGGCAAAAGATGGCATTTATTCTCATAGAGCTCTTTGGGAGTGTAAAAGGATTGTGAGAATGCAGAACAGTCAGTGGATGGAAATAGATGCCTTTAAAAAATGAAAACAAAACAGTAGGACTTCAGCTATTTCCTTAGGCTTTGCTAAAATTAATCTTCCTCAGAAAATTTTCAACGACAACCAACCCTTTGATCATTTCTGAAACTTCTTCAGTTGGGGAAAAAGGGAGCCTAAAATTTAAGATTGAAATCAATGCCTTAGTTCAATACATTGGATCCCATGTTCTGCCCCTGTATGTTATAAGGCGAGTAGGATTAGTTCTATTAGAGATAAAAAAAGTAATTTCTTTGATTTTTCCCATTAATTTATTATAAACTTCCATAATTTTTGGATGTTCTTTCCAAATGAGAGAATTTGGTTCAATGTAGCAAGCAGTAGTCCTCCAAAAACAAATAAAAATATCTGCAATTGTTAAGAGTACAACTTTTCAGTTTGATGTAGCTGTAATACACAGTTGACCTGGATATGTTATGGCTAAATGCAGATATTTACAGAAGAAGACAAGTTAAAGCCATCCTACAAGCCTATTCTTTCATAAATAATCATTCCTCAGGCCTGTGTTTTTGTTTAGCTTAGTTTTGGGGTAGATTTTTTCTAAGAGAGAGTTTCTAATGCTGCTAAGTTAAAATAAGATGAATAATATATCTAACAGAATAGTGAAAAGGTATGACATGTTGTAGTAGCTATCAATCACTGTGATGTTTCTAAATAAGATTCATGCTCAAAATTTGCAAGGAGTATTAACAAGACTTCTGATTCATGCAGCACCATCCTTATGTCAACTTTAAAAAACTCGTAGAAATCTCTGTAAAGTAACTACTAACCCTCATTGTGAATGGTACACTGATACCTAGAGAACTTCATTAGTTTGCCTCAGGAAATACCTCAGTAGTAGAAGTAACAATGATTCAGTTTTTACTGTGCATCTATACTACCCCATAGTCTTACAGAAAGTCTCATCTTGAACAAACATCCCCCTTATCTGTATTTTGAATTTTCAGGACAGTTCAAACCAAACAAAGATACTATTGCTACATCTGTACTACTACATGAAAGAATACCAAGAAGCTCTGGAGCTTGACTGCCCACTCCACTTAACTGGGCCTCTCCATCTTGACCATTCCAACATAAATCTTAATTATGCGTGCCAACCACTTGACCTTGAAGCCTTTTTTTCTATTGAGAAATTTGGTCACAGCTTCTGAATAAAGATTAGGTTCTAGTAAATTCAGTAGTAAAAATTCTGTTGATTCTACATCAGCACAGTGAAGATTCTGCATGATATTGCTATGATATTGCTGTTAAAAGCTGTATCCAAATGGAACAAAGGTTTTTGCGGTATGTTCCTGTTTTATGTTAGAACAGTCCTTTTTCTGCTGTCAGAATTTCCCTTCCATGGGTACCATGTTGTGTGTTTGCATAACTAGGAGCTGGTGTGCATCTGGCTCTTGCTCTAGCATGGCTTTACGATGTAAGCAGAATACCTCCCATCATGAGGAAGCCCAGAACTGGCTCTTGGTCTACAACTTCAGATACACTTAAATTTTATTATTTTAGAAAAGACATGGAATGGGAAAAATGGTCATTGATCTAAAAATGTGTCTGACATGCAGATGATTTTTTAAATTATTTTTATTTTTGCGTGCCTATACTGCATTATCTCTCAGACCATGATTAAGTTATAGGAATTGTAATGTTACATGTTGGACTACTGTAGCTAGTTTGGGAATCCAATGCCTGAAATCTATTATAGTCTCGGATCTTAAAAAAATCTGTTTCTTTCTTTGGTGATAACAATAAAAAGGTTAAAAATATGAAACATAAAAGACTCCATTATATTTTCAGAGATTTAGTCTTTGAAATACTAACTGCTTTATATTTTGTAATGGGGTATTGTTTCTATGACTTCCTAACCATAAAGAAGAACTAAAAAGGTAAACTTAGTGCATGACATAGAGACTTTACCTTCTAACTGTGATTTAAAATACTGGGCTTGATACTTCTATTGTTGCTGTTGAACATAACACTCTCAATTGCTTTTAGAGTGTTTTCCTGTTTTTCAGCTGTTTTTCCTGTTTCTACAACCTGAAGCAGGTCTGGCCCTGAAGCAGTTTCTCAGGTAAAGATCTATGCTGTAGTGTGCTAAATCAGTCTGTACTCCACTGCTCCACATTCAAAGGCCTTCAAAGTCAGCATAGTTAATCCAGAAAACAGTGTGGCAAGAAAGAAGTTAAATTTAACTTCTGAAGAACAAAATGCCCTTTTTATTTCCAAAAGAAAGAAAATAAAATCTGTGGAATAAACCAGAAAGAATTCTCCTGATCAAATACATTTGTTTGGAATCTCATTAGAGGAAAACTAGTGAGAACTAGATAGTAAAGAAAAAGTAGGCTGAACAAATAGTAATTTCTAAGAATCACTGGATCCTACAAAGAAATGTTTCTGAATATTCCCATAGAATTGTTCTGGCACAAATGCTTTTTAATTGCGTTGTAACATGTAAAAGGAGTACTTGCACTGGAGACAAGACAGGGGAACTAGAAATCACTCTCAAGACTCTGTGATTTTAATGGATATTAAATTAAGCTTATTTAAGAGGGGGGAAAATGGAGGACTTTCAAAACAAAAGATTATACTCATTTGATATCCACCTAGCTACTAAATATTTTTGTTAAAGCATATCAGAAAGATATCCAATATTATTTTAAAGATTTTAAGTTGTGGAAAAAATTCCTATACCTTTAGAATATCTATTCCAGTGTTAATTACTTTCGCTATGAAAAGTTTACATTCTAGTAAGAGCTCTGCTTGTTTCAGTTGGAAGCCATTAGATTTTATAATGCTTTCCCTGCTAATTAAAAATGATCCTTCCACTTTCAACAGGAACTGCCTCTTACAAAGGTCTATCCTACCTACTATAAATAGATCTCCTAACTATGCTGTATATAGTGAACATTATATATCAGGTTTTTCAATCTTCTTTTTGATAAGTATATAATGTTCCTACTTTTAGACCTTCTCAATTCTGTTTAATTTTGCGCATCTGGATTATTTATTTACTCTCCATGGTGTCTATCCACTCTTCATAAGTGTATATAATTTTTTTTTTCAATGTGAGACATTGAAGTTTATTACTTTATTTTCAAATTTGAAACTAAATTAACCTTTTCACCTATTCACATCCCCAAATCAGTAGAAAAAACCCTTATGCAAGAACCCTTATGCAAGAGAAACCACTGATCTATTACACATAAATAACCAAAATTAATAGATATAAAAAGAAATACTTGAGAACATAAATCAGTTGCTTTGTGGGATTACAAAGAAAATTTCCCTATGAGGAAATTGTAATTGTCTGGTCTGGGATTTGTATACAACTGGTACCAGTTACAAAAACAGCGACAAACTGAGAAAATAGCTAATTAGTATTGCAGTTTTATGTAATAATATGACAAAATTTTACTAGAAAAGGAAAGATAATCAAAGTCCTCCTGAGACTTTATAAGCAGACAGACATTTTGGTTTTTGAACCTGCTCTGCAAGTCAGAAGCATAGACAGTTTCCTAAAAGATCACTTTCTCTTCATGGCATACCAGGGCTTCAGCATGGTTACCCTGACATTGCTTTGCAGAAAGAAAAAAGAAAAAAAAAAAAGTTTTAATATTGCCAGTACTTTCTTTCTTTTCTAGGTAAAAGGAATGAGAACAAGAAGTTATCCTTTTGTTTTCTTGCACAGTTTAAAATGCCTGTTTCCTCTGATCATGTAATAATGGTATCCACATTTACATTTTATCTTTTTATCTAACTGGAATTCTTTAGCAGGATTTTATTCAGCAAAAGTTATTTAGAGATTCTAGTCACTTTATGATGTGCTGCAAAACAAATATTTAATTTCTAAGGATTTTGCTTGACATCTTCGAAGAGTAATATTCATTCTCTTAGCTAGCTTTCATTAGCCAAGGAAGATTTCAAGGAAGATCATATGCTATTATATCTCTCCATTGTCAGCTACATGGGGTAAAATTCATTTGCATGCTGTAGATGCCTAAATTTTGGTGTTCAAATGTGCATCTCTATAGGTGAACTATATTATCAATGTGTCTAATACAAACAAAGGAGATTGGGGACTTTATTTGTCACAATTATTAATCCAAGATACTCTAATGCCTGAGAGAGCTGGATAAAAAATTTTCAAGATTCTTATGAGTGGTGACCTAGGTTGACTGTCAGATCCTTAGTTTCAAATGGGACACAATTAATTTTCTTCTTAGTAGCTGGTATAGTGCTGTGTTTCTTGGATTTAGTATGCAAATAATGTGGATAACACACTGATGTTTTGGTTGTTGCCAAGTGATGTTACCCTAAGTCAAGGACTTTTCAGTGTCTGATGCTCTGAAAGTGTGGAGACACACAAAAACCTGTGAAGGAGCACAGCCCGGCCAGCTGACCTGAATTGTTCAAAGGGATGTTCCATACTATATAACATCATGTGCAGTATATAAACTGGGAGGAGTTTGCCGAGAGGAGTTGGTCACTGCTCAGGGACAGACTGGGCATTGGTCAGCAGGTGGTGAACAATTGTATTATGCATCACTTGTTTCTCTTGGGCTTTGTTACTATATCTTCTTGTCATTATGATGATCTTTCAATTATTAAACTGCTCGTATCTGAACCCATGGGTTTTACCTTTTTTTCCCAATTCTCCTTCTTTCCCTTTTGGGGGTATGAGTGAGCATGGTACTTAGCTGCCAGCATGACACCCACCCAGCTGCTATCTTATTCCCTATCCTCAACAGGACAAGAGCAGAAAATAAGATGAAAAAACTCATTGTCTGAGGCAGAGACACCACTTACAAATTAATGTCATGGACAAAACAGACTGAAATTAGGGAAAATTAATGTAATGTATTGCAAATTAAAATAGATTTGGAAGTTGAGAAACAAAGACAAAAACTAAAACATCTTCCATCACAAGTCACTGTTTTTTTCCCAGGCTCAAATTCAGTCCTTTGCTCTCTATTCCCCTACATCCTTGGCTCAGTGGGACTGGGAGGGTGGGGACAGGTGGCTGTGGTCAGCACATCAGTGTTCCTCTCTGAATCTCCTTCCTCCTTCCACTTTTTCCGAACTACATTGTGGGTCCCTTACCTGGCATACATTCCTTTAGAATAAATTTGTTTCTGCATGGGTCTCCCATGGGCCATAGTGCAAATATCTATTGCAGTGTGGCAGTCTCCACAGGCTGCAGTGAAATATTTGCCCATCTCCACAGGCTACATTTCTGTCAGGAGAATCTGCTTCAGCATAGGCTCCCAAAACGTGGCAATTCCTTCAGAAAAGATTGACCTGCTGCTCCATAGCTTCACTGTGGATACCTGCCCTGATGTGGGACTCTCCAAGGGCTGAAGAGGACTCTGTGCTCTGTAATCTGAAGCATGTCCTTCTCCTCCTTCTCTGGTTTTGACATTCACAGGGTTGGTTTTCATACTTCTTTCCACATCTCACTCCTCAAGGCCTGTGCAGTGTTTTAAGAAGATAAATTTTCCCCAAGACACCACCAGCTTGGCTGATGGGTTCAGCTGTGTCCTGCAGTGACTCTGCTGCAGCAAGTTGAAGTTAGCTGTGTTCAGGCAACCTCTTGCCTCTTCTTACAGAGACCATCCCTGCAATGTATGGACTATTGTATCAAGTTTCTACTCAACAAAATCAATGAAGTCTACAGATCTTTCAGATGATAAAATATATTCATCTCATTTAGCTGATTAGGTCTCTACACTCAATGATCGATTCACCTAAACACAGGTATTTAATGCCTTCCAGAAGTCCTTAGGATATTTCTGGTTGATATGCAGATGCTAATCAGTGTGAGGTCCTGTGTAAGATTTGCCAGCCTCTTGAAGGTAATGGAGATATGATGTCTCAGATGATACTGAAGCCCCAACCAGTCATTGTACTGAACAGAGATTCAATTTGTTTGCCTACATGCAGACATTTAGTGCCATCTGCTGTGTTTTAGCATATCCAAACATCTGGAAAGTCTGGCAGATATGGTTCAGAATGACAGCAAGCTTGTATTATTTTGGAGAGACCATTGGAAACCATGTGGGATAGCCCAGGAAAACTCTAGGCACTGCTGTTCAGGCAAATGAATCCCATTATGTTCTTAAGAGAAGACAGAAGCAATTGCATAACATAATTTAATTTTACCTAAACTGTCTTGCCATCACAAACTGACTGAATCACCCAGAGCTATTTCTGACCCTTATGATATTTGTATGGGACTTTGCAGGGTTCATCAGGGAAACTCATCACATTCTGGGAGGCAGGAGGAAGACAGGCAGCACACACTGAGGCATGTAGACACTTGTAGGCAAGGGAGTGTTTCCTGATATTAAATTTGATGCATCTCTTTTGCATGACAATGATATATTATCCTCAATGCCTCATAGATACTGAACTCAAACAGAAGATGGAAGGCAGAACAGCCGCCCCAGTTTCATTCTTTCTTTTGTTGTTTTGCCTCAATTTTGCAAAGCTCCCCTGTAGTCCAAGATTGTTGTGAAGCCATGAAGGTCAGTATAGTTTTAAATGTTCCTCTGGTGTAATGAACAAACACATCTGAATTAATAGAGCTAAATCAATTACACTGGATTCAGATAACTGACTCTAATTCTAAACATAGCTATGTATACGCTGCTAACACTTAGTAACATATTTATATTTCACTTTTCATATTTTGCTAATGTGCAGCTTTGTCAATATACTGATCATCTCATGTAAGGCAATAAAAAAATAAAAACTATTTTCATCTGTATCTGTAGTAAATCTATTTCTGCTTGTCCATTTATCTTTAGAGATAGCAACAATCAGCACTTCCATACAATAATATTCTTGAACTAAAAAGCATAATTGTAATTAGCGTGAAAGAACCTGATGAATAAACCCTCAAATAGCACAAACACAGCCTCTCTCTTTATTCTTTTTATATAGAATTAATTTTATCCTCATATTTGTGAACACTGGCATGATGTCATATGGATTACACTGATACTATTAGCAGTGTGAGCATGCAAGAATTTTGCAGTGCAGTTGGGTGCAGACACAGCATCTTTCATGATGATTAACTTCTACCTGTTTCAGAGAAGAAAAATTTTGAAAATCCTAGGGTATTAAAAATGCTTTAGAATTTTTTTTTTTCTTTTGTTAATTAGACATCTCACATTCCTGTGTGTCTTTAAAGCATATTCTCTAATTTAGTGTACAACATTTTGGGCACATTTATGGTGGATTTGGACTTGAAATTAGTAATTTTTAGTAATTTTTAAGGACAAGGTTGAAGACAATTTTATCTCTCTAGTTTTGGTTCTAAGGAAGAAAGAATTCTGAAGAAAACAAAAAATCTGTTAAGAAAGGGTTTTTTTAGCCTTTTTATCTCCTCAAGTCTTTGATCACATAGAACACAACACTGACTTTTTTTGCTGACACAGTGCTTTTACTTAGACTGCTTTCACAAAAGCTTTGTTTTTAGTATGTGTTTAACAGAAAAAAAAAATTGGTGAAACCAAACTAATATAAGGTCTAATCTTTTTTCTGTTCTCTGTAGAAAATGGCTTTATTAATGCTTCAACTGCTTTCAGTCAAATCAGGTGTACTGGTGCAAGTCTGGAATCCATTCACATTTTTACAGCTTAATGGAAATATGTGATTCAGTAGAAATCAGTTGATTTAGCTGCCACAGCTACAAGATGCTGCAAGACTATTCTTAACAGCCACCAGAAGTCCATGAAGGAAAGGACACATAAAGTATCCTAACCAGTGGATAATTTTCAGTACAATGTAGATTTCTAGTTTTGTTTAGGGAAAAAAAAAAAAAAAGAAAAAAATTGGATGAAGAGAAGCATCATTTAAGAATTTGAATCTGTAAAGATGGAAGACATTTATTAGTTCTGTGGGTCTTTGCCAGACAGAGTTGTAGTATGTATACATGGATATTTCACTCTGCCTTATAATACATAGTTCTTAGGTCCAGATAATTTTGTACAACATAATTAAATCCTTTTCATTTTTTTTCCTCTGGTTTGGTTTTCCTCATAGGGTTGGCTTTTAACATTCATTGCTTCCCATGACAATGAAACCACTTTTTCTTTACTTTTAAAGTTGACCACATTTGCATGCTAATGTTAGACAACATTTTCTCCATTGCCAACTGACATGCAGTGTATATGAAAAAGAAAAAAACCCCTCCATATTTTCATTTAAAAATCAACTTCAATCCTATCAAAATCTTAAAAAAATTACATATATAGTTAGCATAATCTGTGTTGCTGTACATAAGGAATGGGATTCAACTAATTACTATACGTGTATAATTTAATGTGAGTAGATCACTCTCCAAATTCCACTGAGTCTATTGATCAGCGTGAGATAGCTTCCTTACACAGGGTAGAATTTTCCATGGGTGTCTTAAGCCATGTAATATCCCTGACATCTCATCTGAATTTAACTGCCATTTCAGAAAGTCATGGGTAGTCCTGTGTTTTATCTGCCAAGTGCATGTGGATGTCTCAGATGCCTTGGATGCACTGTTTTTAGGAAACTGACTTACTCCCCCTAACTGATTTGCTCATAATAGGAGCTTAGACACTGAGCCTGCACACAGGCACATAAATTTAGCTGCCTAGATGTCAATCCACAGCTTAGATGGTGGATACTGGAACAGGAGCAAGAGTTGCAGTGAAAGCCCTGGGTTTTTTCAGCTAAAAGGGTCACACAGTGTATATAGAATTTCTGCAAAACAGAATTGCCTATTTAGGATAGAGAAGCCTCATTAATAATAAAGCTGACTTCTTATAAAAGAAAACTTCCTAGTCTCTATTGCCTCTACTTGATTTTGCACTTAACCGGTATCACCCTGACTCCTATGGCTGCTGAGAGGAGCAGGGTACTCATGATGGGTGAGCCTCTCCTTGTCCTTGTGGCCTCAACAAAGGGTTGTTGTATCCCTTTACCCCTGGATTTTTTCAGGCCACTGCCCCCAAGTCAGCTGCAGCTCCTGCCAGGAGTAGGACAGTTATTTGAGGGTGGGCTGTGGAATAGGGGGAAACCAGCCCCAACCCCTAAATGTTGGGAGACATCTGCTTTGCCCCTGCTCCTGTCCTTGTTCCAGCCAGACCATGTCCACTGCTGAAGACTTCTGTGGGTCAGGGTGGGTGAAGAGAAGGAGGGCACAAAATGCAAGAAACACCAGATGTTATGTGTTTCTAGCTACTTCCTTCTCAGTAAATAGCCACCATCATTTACAGAGCTCTTTTGTTCAACAAAAGTTCTCTTGTTCTTACAGAAATGCAAGAAAAAAAACATGATCTTGATGTAGATGAAAAAAAGCTCAAATGACAATAGACCCCAGTGAGTAGGGAACTAGAGAGTCAGCCTGAAAACCTTGATCTATTCCTGTCTGTGCCATTTATCTCCTTTATATAGCAAAAAAAAATTTCTGCATATAAGTACTGAAGTTAGAGCATATATAATCATGAGAAACAGCCTACATAAAGACTCCTCCAGAAAGTGTTTTCAAGCAACTGAACAGAGTTTAGGCTGCTGACACAGGCATGTAAAATTAGATTGCTAAAACATATGGTGAGAATATATTTATCACTTTCAATTTTGCTGCTTTCCCTTAATTTTTGGTGGAACCATTAATGGCCTCTACTCCCTGGAGGATATGTAGCTAGATTTATGTATGCTTTATTTGCCTAATATGAAACAGAAATTGAATCTAGGCATCCAAATTCCAGGTTGCAAGCCTGGGATCACCTAAGCAGCTCCTAATCTGATGGGTACCTCAGCCCAATAAGCACCACATTATTTACAGGATGGAAGATTTATTGTTGCATATTTTTCACTATTACGACAATGCCAAGCACCTCAGGGTTAGGATATACCTAAGGAAATTATAAACACTTCTGTAAATCAGCAAAGGGCCTCGTATTTTCAGAGGATGTCTGATGAGGTTGAAAGGCTCAGGCTTTTTTTTAATATTTTTATTAGAACTTTCTAATGCATTTGGAATAATAATTTATTCAGATGGATCTTTTACAGAACTCTTTTTTTTTTTTTT
>VWZF01000131.1:208241-247942 GCA_013396755.1 Sclerurus mexicanus | reverse complement strand
GTTTTTTTTACAGAACTTTTTTTTTTTTTTTTTTTTTCCACAGCTGAAAGAAAGCATTTTCAGGAAGTCTTCAGTTTCCACATCAACCTGAGAGAATTCAGACTCAGATATCCTGGGACAGTGTTCTGATTACCAAATTAGTAATTCAGCAAATGGAAATCAGTCTTCATATTGAAACTTTTTCACTGTGGTTAACATACTACAGGATACATTTGTAAAAATGAATGTAAAGAACAGAGGTATGACTGTGTAATTAGATTATTCAGCATGGAGGAAGAATGTAGACCCTGCTCTCACATTTGTGTATTATTTGTAAATTTCATTCAGCATTCATGGGATCAAAAGCTACACCAAGGTATACCTATTTGCAGGAAACCAACCCCTCCCTAATTTAAGAACAATTCCATAGAATCATAGAATCCTTTAGGCTGGAAAAGACTTCAGGGAGAGTGACTCATACACTTCCCTGGGCAGCCTGTTCCAATGCTTCATAACCCCTTCCATGAAGAAAATTTACCTAATATCTGTCACAACTTAACTCTCATTCTGCTGTCTGTTACTTGAGAAAAGAGAACAACCTCCTCCTGGCTACAAACTTCTTTCAGGTAGTTGTAGAGAATGATAAGGTCTCCCTTGAGCCTCCTTTACTCCAGGCTAAACAACCCCATCTCCCTCAGCTGCTCCTCATAAGACAAAATACAGAGAAGATGAGGATCCTGAAACCAATTTTAGTAACATGTTCTAATGCCTTTGTTTCTTTCTTGGTTTCTTAGTGAAATAAACTTTTGCTAACAATTTGAACTTGATCAGACTCATGGCCAGTGCCCCTTGTATCTCCTAACACAATGAGAAGACATGAACTGCACCGTCTCAGTAACTGTCGTTCAAGTACTTTACCTCTTAAACTTCTCTTTGTCATCCTAAGCAAGGCCAGCTACTTCCTACACACCTTCTTGGTTGTGTGTCATTTTTCAGAGTCCCTCAGTTTTTTCCCAATCCCTCTGAAAGTGGGGGAGGCAAGTGAAAGTGGTACAATGTCTCAGTTGTGTCTTTGATTTTCCACTGAGTGGGAAAAAAACAGTTTCCTGAAATTGGACAGTTATAATTCTTCCAGTGAATCATAATATGACTTGTTTGTGAAGTTAATTTTTGTTAGTTCGTGGTTGCTCCCAAGTCCTTTTCCACAGAACTGACATTCAGCTACTTGTTTGGCATGCATTATTGTTTGGTTGATGATGCAGAAAATTTCTTAGGATGCAGAAAATGTCTTTTTTTCCTTGAATAACTTCAAGGCTTTTCTTTAAGTTCATAATAGTATTTCTGGGTCAAAGATCACATTTTGTCTTGTCACCATGGTTGTTGATAAAGATATTGAACAACTTGTGCCTCACTATCAAACTTCAAGGAGTCCACTCATTCCCAGCAACAAATGGACTTGGAGCTATTGATTTCTATCCTTTAAACTCAGAAGGGTATTATGTCAAAAGTCTTCCGAAAGCCAAAATGTATTGTGTCTACACTGTTCCATGATCCACATAGTAATGTCATCATAGAAAACAACTGAAGTTATTCAAGCATGATTTTATATTATTAAACCCTTTCTGACTGTTCTACATCTTCTTGCCCTTTATATGCTCCTAAATGAACTCCAAGACAATAGCATACTCTTATGCAAATATAGAACATATCAATATGGAGATCAGATGTGATTGCATTCTGTAGTGAAATACTGGCTTTATGCATGGTGGGAGAGCAATCGTTCCTGTTTACTCTGACTTTAGTAAGTTTATTGCCACCTAATATGTTTCCAGAACAATTGGTGAGATATATCCTGCACAGATACACTATAAAGTGAGAGAAAAAGTAGCAGTGCCACTGAGCTCAAAGGTTTGTGGTTGGTATTACCATGTCTAGTTGGTGGCTGATTAGTTGTAGCATATTGAGGTCAATACTGTTTCATTATATGTCTAGAAAATGGGGCAGACTGTAGTCTCAGTAAATTCAAAGGTGATATGAATTGGATTCTTCTGGAAGGAAAAGCTGCTATTCAAAGGATCATCAACAGGTTGTAGAAAAAGACTGACAAAAACCTAATGTTATTCAGTCAAAGCAAATGTGAAACTCTGCACCTGGACTGAAATGCAGCAGTAGAGGCTGGGAACTGACTGGAGATTGAAAGCAGTTTTCCAGAAAATAAAATCATAGAATATCTTGAGTTGGAAGGGCCTCACAAGGATCATAAAAGTCCCTTCAGGACCATCCCCAAGAGTCACACCATGTGCCTGAGAGCATTGTCCAAATACTTCTTGAACTCTGTCAGGCTTGGTGCTGTGACCACTTCCCTAGGAAGCCTGTTCCAGTGTTCACACCAATGTGTGAAGAATCTTTTCCTGATATTTAATCTAAATCTCCCCTGACTCAACTTCATGCCATTTGCTTGGGTTCTGTCACAAGAGAGCAGTTTGTTTCCTGCCCATCTACTTTCTCTTGTGAGGAAGCTGTAGACTGCTATTCAGCCACTCCTCATATAGCTTCCCCTCTAGGCCCTTCACCATCTTTGTAGCCCTCCTTGGATGTTCTCTAATAGCTGTGTATCTTATACCGTGACACTCAAAACTGCACATAGGACCTGAGGTACAGTGCAGAGTAGAGTGGGATATTCATTTCCCTTGACTGCCTGGTGGACACAAACCATAGGACACGGTTGGCCTTCCTGGCTGCCAGGACACTGCTGACTCATATTCTACTTGCAATCAACCAGAATCCCCAGGTCCATTTCCACACCATTGGTCTCCAGCATCTTTTTCCCCAGTCTGTACATACATCCAGGTTTGACCCACCCCAGGTGCAAAATCTGGCACTTGTCTTTTTTAAAATTCTTAGGTTTGGTGATTGCCTATCTCTCTAATTTGTTGAGGTCTCTCTGCAGGGCCTCTCTGCCTTCAAGGGAGTCAAGACCTCCTCCCAATTTAGTATCATCAGCAAACTTGCTTAGTACCCCTTCCAGTCCTCTGTCGAAGTCATTGATGAAGATGTTGAAGAGCACAGGGCCTGAGATGGAACTTGGTGAAACCCCACTAGTGACAGGTCACCAGTCTGATGTTCCCCCATTCAATATTACCCTCTGTGCTTGACCCATGAGCCAATTGTTCACCCACCACATGCTGTATTTATACAGCTGTGGGCTGCACATTTTGTCCAGAAGGATTCTGTGAGAGACAGTATTGAAAGTTTTATTGAAATCTGTAAAGATTACATCAACTGACTTCTCTTGATCAGCTAGGTGCATTACCCTGTCATAAAAGGAAATTAGGCATGACAAACAGGACTTGAAGCCTCATGAAGCCATGCTGTCTATGACCGATGACTTTGTTGTCCTTCAGGTGTTTTTCAATACCTCCCAGGATAATCTTCTCCATGATTTTACCAGGCACTGAAGTGAGGCTGACAGGCCTACAGTTTCCAGGGTCATACTTCTTGCCCTTCTTGAAAACTGGGACAACTTCAATAGACTGGCACCTCCACAGACTCCCAAGACTGTTCAAAAATCACTGAGAGAGCCCTCAGTGATTTTTGAATACTCTTTGTGTATTCTTGGATGAATACCATCAGACCCCACAGACTTCTAGGGATCAGCAGATCCCTCACAATTTAGAGTCAACTGGGAGTTCAGATGGTATGAAGGATCCTAATTGTCAAGTTGTATGTGAGACAGCAGTGTGCCCTTGTGGCAAAGAATGCCAACAGCATCCTGACTGTATTACCAAGAGCATCTCCAATCAAGTTGAGAGAAAAGATCCTTCCCCTCTCTTTTACACACAAAAAGCCGCCCTGATAGTAGTGTCTAGTTTGGAGTTCCTTAGTGTAACAAATACAATACCATACTCAGTTGAGTCCAGGGAAAAACTTCCAAGGTGGCTGGGAGGCTGAAGCATGTACCACAAAAGAAAAGGCTGGAAGCTGTCTGTGAAAACCTGAAAACTAAAGGATGGGGGTGTGGAATATGTCACTGTTGTCTACAACCACATAAAGTGAAGGTATAGCACAATGGAGATAGAATCTTCTGGAGGGTGCATATGGTAAATGCAAATAACATAATAAGAAGAATGAAGTCAGTCAAACACTGGAACAGAATGCTGTGAGAGGTTATGAATTGTCCATTCTTGAAGATATTCCGAAGTCAATTGGCCCTGTGTGACCTGAAATAAGTTGTCCATGAGCTGTCCAAACCAGGTGACCTGTTCTTCCAACCAAAATTATGCTGATTTAATTGGTCTATTAAGTAGCTATAATAAGTGAAAAAAATAAAATAAAAATGTGATGACAGTTGTGTTTTGGTTTACTCAGGTGTGTTTCATTTAAATTAAGTTTGGATGTCTACACTTAGATGTTTGCATTTGTTCTAATCTAATTATTATTTGAACTTCACTTATGAGGCTAACAGGATTTTTCATTGCAGGATTTTCAGAGATGTTCAAAAATAAAGCAACTTTCAATATACTGTCTGCATTAACAGGTTTTCATTTTTTATGAGCATTTATTGTTAGTGATTGGCATAGAGATAGCAAAGTGCAATAGGAATATTTCCTATATTTAAAGCTACTAGGCAGTAGGAAAAAAAGTGTTTAAATAGTTAAGCATATTTTTCAGCAAAAGAGCTTTTAAAATGTCCTTTGAAAAATATTTGTATTTATGCCTCTTTAGTGACTAGGAGTCAACTACAGACAACTTTTCAACTTTAGAAAGAAAATTGCCTTAAAACTTCATTAAATATTTATGTGTCTCCTTACCTTGTTAGCGTTTTATGAATAAGCAAAACCAGCTCCTGAAGATTTTCTTTCCAATGAACAATTTCATATGAGAAATTTTAATATACTCTTATAGCAAAAAGAAAAAATAAAATTAAAAGTCTGAAAAGCTGGAGCATAGTAGGCAACTATTTCCCACATTGTCTATATACTTGCAATTGATCTCAAATCCTCATCTGTAGTCTGGATGATATTAATGAGAATGACAAAAATAAATAATAAGCCTTGCCTGCAGTTTTGAATTATGCACCAATTAATATTTCGAAAATCATATCAAAGGGCTTTGTGTTTTGTGGTTTTCTTGTTTGTTTGTTTGTTGTTTGTTTGTTGTTTGTTTTTTATGTAAGGGATGACAGACAAGTATATTAATTCTATAATGAAACTATTTGAACTTTAATGGAAAGAATTTAATAAAACTTTATCATATATTATTCTGAGAACCAAGTTTCTAAACAATAAAATAGCTTTTCTCACCTGTTTGTGTTTCCTTTTTCAAATGCTCACATTTCTCAGTGTTTAGCGTTTAGTTTTATTTTCAAAGGGATATTTACTGAAGTTTCATGGCAACAAAACTACTCAAAATAGTGCAGATTTTATTTTAATGGTTGAATTTTTCTTTTGCTTTAAGAAAAGAAGTAAAACACCCACCAAAACACACACACAAGACTGGCCAAAACTGAATTTTAAACTCACAGAAAATGCTGTACAAAAAACCAAATTACTTGGCTGTAGCTGCAAAAATGCCTATGCAGTCATAATGTTATTAATACCATAACTCATTGCAACTAAAGCAGTAATATGTTGATTAACTGTAACCTTAGAAACCCACCCACATCTCCCTACATTTCCCCAGCTCATCTACTGACAGAAACAAGCAGGTCAGAAGTAGACCCTCCCATAATCATCAACACATTTCGCTTTTCATTCCATCACTCCCCCATAACACGCTTGTGTTTGTGTAACAGCAATTCTTTAAAAATTATTCATAGGCAAAGATATGCCTGTGCCGTAAAAGCTACATCTAGTAAATGCCAAATTTTCCTGTATAGTCCAATAAAATCACATAACATGCATAAGTCCACTTTAATCCTATTATTAATTATTCTTAATTCTTTCATCTTCTTCTATATGCGTAATTAATTTTCTTTCTAATTTTTATCCTAATTGTTTTAACTAACTTGTGGCAAGGTATGAAAGTCACAGCAACAATTATGACTCAATTAACCCTCTTTTGAATATATATTTCTGTTTGGGTTTTTTTCTCTAAGCTTTGCACACTTCAGTATTTTTTCTGTTAAAAAATATTGATCTTTAAGGACAGATTGTTCACAGATTATCCTTGTGTTTTAGTGCTGTTACTAATAGCAAAACCAATACCTTATTTTACTAGGTATATTTATTAGCTTTCATTTATTGTTTTCTATGAAGAGAGAACTTGGGCAACACAACCCAAAGAAAAGATGATCTTCATAAATCACAACCTGACTTTAAGAGAACAAAATTATTTGACCATTTAAATCATCCAATATTGCTATTAAAATTCAGTAATATTTATAGCTACTTAACTGAGGCAGACCTCTGAGAAATATTATTTGGGCTTTGCCTGACTATTTAGCTTGCTTTTCACTACACTATCAGACACTGCATGGAAAGATTTAAGTTAACTCTCTCAGCCTTCTTCCCACAGTTCTTCATTTGGAGCATTGTTATACACACTTGATTGTCTTTTTTTTTTTTCATTGCTAAAGACTGTTTAAAAAAGAATTGCTGAAAAAGATTCCAAATGTGATATATTATTCAAATATGATTTCCAGAAGATTTTTAAATTTCTTGACTCAGCTACCCTTCTATGATCTTTAGGCAAAAACTCCAATGCCAGTGACTTGCATTGAAAAGGAAAATTCACCCCTTCACGTGCATTCAAGTGTTTAATTATTGATTAAATACTGAATGGATATTAAATATAACTACTCTTCAAAAAGTTTCTCGTTTTCAGCAACACAAGCTTTGTATTACTGAATTATATTAGCATAATAAATATGCTGTATAAATATCAGTCCACCATATGCATACTGTTGTTTAATTTTAATATAGAAATTTTTCTAGAAAATTATTTCACCTGTCATAACTAAGGACTATTATATGTTGCAAAGCACTGAACAAATACCAGAAGCCTCTAACAGAGTCATGGAAAGTCAAAATTGATTCTTTTCTTTGTATGAAAGATGTTTATTTGTGTTAGGCAGGAAGAAGGAAAATTGATGGGTTATCATTCAGTTTATTAAGTTCACACCAAAGACTTGGGTTTGCAACATTTATCTATAAAATAATAAATGTAGTAGATACTGATTAGCCGTTGTTTCTCTTCTGTCATGGCAATTAAGTCTAGTAGTTATAAAACTAAACATCTACTTAGGGACAAAGAGAGGAGAAATTACTTTATTACTCTAACTATATCAGTAAATAAACAAATATAGCTTGTGAAGGGTGATTATGAATACAGAAATCCCTCTGATATTTGAATGCCATTCTTAGTAAACTGATGGACCTGAATTATCATTTTGGAAAGTAATGGAATAAGGGCTTGTTCAGTGGAAGTAGCTTATAAAAATACTGCATCTTGATGAACTATGATTAAGAATTGTATGTTACAACTAAAAGAAAGAAACCCTACCTCTTACACTATAGGCTAAATCTAGGTATGCAGGCAGCCATAGCAGACTAACTTATGTCCTATGAATCTGTGTTTTAGTTTACTTTATAGCCTTTCATATGATGAGAAGAAAAGAAAAATAGAATATTTTACAAATTATAATAGTTTAAGTCATCATGTAAAGAAAGTAAATGAGTAAACACAAGTTGCTGCACCAGGTTTGGGGAATTCTCAGACATGAGTACAAACTTGGAGAACTCATTGAAAGCAGCCCTGAAGAAAAGAACTTAGTTCTCACAGATGAAAAGCTGGACATGAACCAAGTGTGTGTGCTAGCAGCCCAGAAGTGCAGCATCCAGAGCAGTGACCAGCAGGTTGAGGAAGGGGATTCTACTTCATGAGACTTCACCTGGAGTGCTGCATCCAAGTCTGGAGCTGTCAGCACAAGAAAGATGTGTATCTGCTAGAGTGGGTCCAGAGGAGGGCCATGAGGATGATCAGGGTCTGGACCATCTCTCCTAAAAAGACTGGGTGAGAGAGCTGGGGTTGTTCAGCCTGAAGAAGGCTCACAAGAAATTAGTAGTAGCCTTCCAGTACATAAAGGGGACCTACAAGAAAGCTGGAGAGGGACTTTTTACAGGGGTAGATAGTGATAGAACATGGCTAAACTAAATGAAGAGAGATTGAGATTAGATGTTAGGAAGAAATTCTTTACTCAGAGGATTGTAAGGCACTGGAACAGGTTGAACAGAGAAGTTGTGGATGCTCCACCCTGGAAGTGTTCAAAGCAGGATTGGATGGCATCCCTCATCAGCCTGATGTAGTGGCTGACATCCCTGCCCATGGCACAGGGGTTGCAACTAGATGATCCCTTCCAATTCAAGCCTTCTATGATTCTATGAGTAAGTGTTACACAAAATAATATCTTCTAATATTATGCCAAAAGAGATAAAAATAGGAATCAAACAGATGTCATCTCCCAGTAGCAGAGATTAACTACCACTCTACCTCTTTTCAAGAACACTAAACTTTAACTGGTGAGGGCAACAGTGTCTTTGAACTTTTTAACAGCAGGCACTTGAACACATTAATAAAGTAATTGACACCTGAATTCAAAAGCTTTGCTGCATGTTTTAAAACAGGCTTTGATCTTTAATAATTTTTCAGCCAAACAGCTTTCCTATTTTCTGCACAATGCTGAAGAAAAGACATGAAATATGAAACCACTGGTTATCCCCCCAAAAAAGCCCCGAACAATCTCAAAAACAATTATCTCTTTTTAACTGTTGTCTACCTTATTCAGAACCTGCAGATGATTAAAAAAGAACCACAAAAACCAAACAAACAACCCAATCCTAGGCAACCCAAACATTTTTTCAATGGTATTCATTTTATTTCTTTCTGGTTCATTTGTTCTCATAAAAAGACCAGAAAAAATCTGATACTTCTGCAGAATAGGCAGTGTGAGGCTCTGTTGCAGTGGCAGGGTAATCATCAATCCCCTCCAAACTCTATGCTGAATATGTATGTTTCTCCCCTTACTTTCTTTTGAACGCAGTCCTGCAATTTCCAATGTGCTTGAATCTCTAGTTAAAAATAAATAAATAATTAAATCAATGTTTAATTGATTTAATTTTTTAATTCTGGATGCTTTGTGAAGGTCAGGTCATTTGAATCTTTTCTGATCAAGTGCTCCTTTCATTGCTTTCTGCCTTTATAACTACTTTATCAAACTATATATATCTTCTTTTCATGAAGTCAAAGGTTTACCTTGGAAGCATGTCCTCTTGTTTCCATCTTTAGTACACCACAGGTCATACAGATACAGTGAGAAGATGCTTCACATGGACACTCAAGTATAAGACATCTCAGGCTGGTATGTTTGCAGGGATTTACCTCTTTTCCTTGTTTTTGTTTGTTTCTTTTGTTTGTTTTTTGAGGTTTTTTTGTTTGGTTTGGGTTTTTTTGGGGGGGTGTTTGTTTTTTTGTTTTTCTCCATTTCACCGTTTTCCTTTGTGAATTCTGCAACTACGATAGTTTTATTGATTTTCTGTGTCTAGAGTTACATGCATTATCTTTGTAAATATTGAACTCTAATGCAGAGTCTTCTGTCAAAGCTAAGAATGGTAGAGATATTCCTATGTCACACAGCAGGTATCTTTAACATAGCCATGGGAATTTATCTAGCTTTTAATTTAAAACAGCAGAAACACAGAAGTACTGAGGTTAGGAGGGATCATGAGATCATGTAGCCTACCTGCCCTGCTCAAAGTACAGTCAGCTGGCTGTGTCAGGACTGTCCAATTAGGTTTGGAAACAGTAGTATGGACAACTTGCTTCAGTGTTTGACCACCACTGTATGAATAAATAAATAAATAAATGTCTCATATTTCACTGAAATTTATTGTGTGTCAATTTCTACCCATTGCCTCTTTTCCTTTCCCAGGGGGCTACTGAGAGGAGCTCTCTTTTTCACTCATTACTATCTGCTATTTCCTGAAAATATAATCTCTTGTTTTTTGCGATTGCATCCATACCACTAAAACAGTAGATCTGAATACTAAAAATTTTGTTTATGGAAGAGTTGACTATTTTATTTTTATTTTCCTTCTCCTTATCTGCACTTATCACTGAAGGAACTTTTGCTCATTTCTGCTAATGCTTTTTGCTATTTTCCTATTCAATCTTTGACTGGGTTTTTAATAATCAAATTAGCTGCAAAACTATGCTTAAGAGATTACATAAGCTTCAGGCAGTTTTCAGAGTGACACTGAGGTATGAAATTTCTCATAGTACACAAGTATCATGTTACCCTGTAGAAGAACAGATAGATCCTCTGGAAAACTGTCTCTGAAACAGGCAGCATTATGACTACCAAAGTGGTCTGTGGCTGATCTATTTTGCACTGGGCTAAAGGTACTAGACTGCAATGAGATTATGAGCAAGCCTGTCTGTATAACACAGTGTAGATGTTTCAGTTCAACTGGGGCTAGTTCTGGGATTTCTAATGCACCACTGTACTGTCTGGCACAGCTATAAAAAGATTTTGATAGCTGCACAGAGATAAGGGAGCAGGAAAGAAAAAGAGAAAAAAACCCCAACAACACCACCAGAAACCCAACCCAAACCAAAAGACACCCTAGATTTATTCTATCATCTTAATGAAATGTTCAGAAGTGCTCCTCTTTGACCAAACTCTGCCCAAAATTAATTCTATGGCAATAGGAATCACTTCTGAAAACACCACCTTTGAAAAGGAAAGTAACTGCAAGAGAGACTTTGCTGACTATGGCAGCTATATGAAATAATGAATGCTTGGTGCTTTTGATGAACCTCTCTTTTAATGCAGTGAGTGTAATCTTTGTCCCACTGAATTTAAATTATTGATCATAGTGGAACCTATCATCCTCTGTCACAATGGAGGAATCCTTTCATTTGTATCAACTACAGAGACTTTTATGGCTAAATTGAAAAAACTAATACTACCATGCTGTTGTTTTCTTATAATCTTGTAAGTAGATGTGGTAGATAAAAGCAGACGCAATCAAATGGGAGTACTGGGAAAACGAACAGGAGGGGAAAAAACACACACACAACCCCACCCCTCACCCCCATAAAAACCAACCAACCAACCAACCAACCAAAAACCAAACAAAGAAACAACAAACAAACAAACAAACAAAAAAGAGAAGAAAGGGAGTACCAAGGGAGTACTGTACCAAGTTTCCTAGGCTTCTGTTTTTTCGGGCTTTTTTGTTTGTTTGGTTTTGCTTGGTTGGTTGGTTGGGGTTTTGGGGGGGGGGGGTGTTGTTTGTGTTTTGGTTTTTTTTTTCCTACACAATTATTAGAATCATTTAGGTTGGAAAAGACCTTTAAGATCATTGAGTCCAATAACTGACCTAATGCCGCCTAGTCCATCACTAAACCATGTCCCTAAGCATCACATCTACATGTCCTTTGAAGACCTCCAGGGATGATGACTCAACCACTTCCCTGGGCAGGCAGTTTCTGGTGCTTGATAACCCCTTCCATAAAGAAATTTTTCCTAGTATCCAATCTAAACCTTCCCTGGTGCAACTTAAAGTCATTTTCTCCTGTACTGTTACTTGTTACTTGGGAGAAGAGACCGATGTCCATCTTGCTATAACTTTGTTTCAGGCGGTTGTAGAGAGTGATAAGGTCCATGCTTGAGCCTCCTTTCCTCCAGGTGAAACAGCCCCAACTCCCTCAGCTGCTCCTCATAGGACTTACTCTCTAGAAACTTCACCAGCTCTGTTGCCCTTTCCTGGACAGGCTTCAGTACCTCAATGTCTTTCTTGTAGTGAGGGGCTCAAAACTGAACACAAGGTTTGAGATGCAGCCTCACCAGTGCTGAGTACAGGGGAAGAATCACTTCTTTGGTCCTGCTGGCCACAGTATTTCTGATATAAGCCAGGATACCATTGGCCTTCTTGTCCACCTGGGCACACTGCTAACTCATGTTCAGCAGCTGTTGACCAGCATCCCAGGTCCTTTTCTAGCAGGAAGCTTTCCAGACACTCTGGCCCCAGCCTGTAGCGCTATAGGGGTTGTTGTGACACACGTGCAGGACTCAGCACTTTGCTATGTTGAACCTCATACCATTGTCACAGGCCCACTGATCCAGTCTGTTCAGATCCCTCTGCAGAACCTTCCTACCCTCCAGCAGATCAACACTCCCACTCAGCTTGGAGTCATCTGCAAACTGACTGGGGGTGCACTTGATCCCCTCAACCAGATCATTGAGAAAGAGATTAGACAAATTATTCCAAATACTGAGCCCTGGGGAACCCCTCTAATGTTATATTGTTTATAGACTATAAACTAGAAAATGTGGTGAAAGAAAGGATATTTCCTACAACATAGAGGCTTCTAACTGTGTGGGACTGTGAAAGTAAGACTAATGTATTATTTTCATAAGAGATTACAATCATTTTGTGTTGCTATGGGAATCTCTGGTAGGTTTGTTTTTGTTTTTTTGGTGTTTTTTTTTTTATTTATTTTGAAGCTGTGAGTGAAACCTGTATGACAAAACAAATACTTTAATCTGAAGGGGGGGAGGGAAGAAAAAAGGCATTTTGAAAATGTTTTATTGAAATCAAAATCAAATTATTCCAAATAATAATGAATGTTACTGCAGCAGTGGCAATGAGGAAGCAAAAAAATAGCAATAGAGATGAACAACTGTTAAGAGAACCTCCAGTATGATACAAAGTGATGGAGTATCCAGTTCAGATGTTGTTCTGTCTTTCAAGCAATGGAGCCACATACTGCATCACACTACTCTGGATGGGGAATATGTTTGCGTATAAGCTCTATGATGTACTTAGAAGTGGTTGGAAAGATGCTGTTGCTCTCAGACCTCAAAAAGGAACTGCCATGGTAATACCAGCATGTTTGGACTAACTGTCCAAGTATTCTCCTGTTGCCAAGAGAAAGGACCCAGAACTACTCTTTTTCTGGTCCTCCTGATTGCCAAAGTAGGCCATATGTTTGTGTGGTACAGTTGGAAGAACATGATTTCCTCATTTAGGCCATGATGTCCAAGTGCATAACTGCACCCTGAAACTCTATCAATCATGCAATTTGCATTTTTTTTTTTTTCATATTGTTCACCCTCTTTTTCCTTGGCTTCTTACCTTCCTTTCTTCCCAGCCTCAAGGCTCTGAGATGTTGACTTCCAGGTAGAGCATCATTGTTGTTTTGCTGGCTTGTACCACTAGAGCGAGCCCTTTTCTTGGCTGTAGGTTGAAATCTTTGAACTCCTGCTGGATCTTGTCCCACTTTTGTACATCTTTGATCTTTACCTCTAAGGTCATTGTGCCCATCATATGCTGTCATATAGTGTTCCACAGTCCTGACCCATGATACAAATTCCATGAGTCATATCAACAGTAAAAAATATATCTGATACAGCTTGTCTGTGATATCAGATGTCCACCAATGGTATGAGGTGACAGAATTGCTGTGAAACAAGTATTTAGGTGTTTTATATTTTTAACTAGAAACTGTCCTCTGAAAGTCAGATTTATAAACTGTGTGACAGTGGAATCACAGTAAGCATTTTGCATGGTCCTGCAGCTCTCACCTGCAGGTTGTTCTTTATAGGTATTACTTCTGTACTCTCATGGACTTCTGACATCTTTTAAGGGAAATAATGTGATTACTGGAGGGTCTTGATTAAGACATAGGCCCATTGGACATCTTGAAGCAATTCAAAATTCCGGTGCTGACTGAAAACAGGAAAAAATAAAGAATGTCAGATGGGTATTTAATTGCAAGTACACACACGCATTCACAAATACCAATCAGTGGTATGTCCCTGTATACACTAAATTCATACATGAACACACTGCTTACCTGTATCTGCAAAAGAAACTATTGTAGTATGCAGAAGCTACTGTCAGGTTTTCTATTAAAAGATGATTTAATGGCAAATGAAAAAAGACACCAGTGCCTAAGTGAATGGAATAAAAAAAACAGACAAACTTTTACAAAAACTCAATGTTGTTGCCTTGCTGTCATCCCAGAAATCTTGTTTTGGCATCTCAAGGTCTGCACTGCATATGCCAAATGGCACTACCATCTCACATGGGCTGAGAGACTAAGTATCACCTTCATACTGGGATTGGTTTGGGATGGAATAGGTGTTCTTTCTCATAATTCATGGCTAGAGCACGGTGGGTGGACCAGATGATGTCCAGAGGTCCCTTCCAGCCTCAGCAATTCTGGAATTCTGAACACTCACAGATTAATGATATGAGGTAGTGATATGGTACGTTCTCCTAACACAGTTTTTCCATCAGTTGATGTTTTCCATCATTTTTGTTAGCCATGGGACTAAGTCTGGGGCTTTGATTTGGAGAGAGAACGGTTGATAGGGATAACTCAGGTTTACAAAATCATTAGGGTATTAGACAAAGTGAATAAGAGTAGTTATTCACCAAATACCATACCATTAAAACTAGAAATGAAACCAGATTAAACAAAATAAAAGAAAGTATCTATTTACACAGCAGGTAATGAACTTTTGCAGCTTACTGTTATAGGAAATAATGGAGGCAGGCAATGTCAGCAAGTTCAAATTCATGCATGAATGAACAGAAAAAAGGACAAGTCTATACTGAAAGGAATGGGCAAAGAGCGACATGTTAGAATCTCTAATACAATAATCAGAGATGAAATTATGGGAGCGGCTCACAGACAGGGACCAGGCTTGTGTGCTCTTCCTAAATATGTCTCCAGTCACCCCTATGGGGACAGGTTGGTCTACACTGGTCTGTCCAGGAAAGCATGACTTAAGTTACATTGTAAACATTGATCTCCTTCTGAGAGTCATAGTTCCATTCCCAAAACTTTTAAGAGAGGATCAAACAAAAGATGTGATTAATGAATGTTGCCTAAAGGTTTCTTTGATTTTTTTATTTTTTAATTTTATAGATTTAAAAGTTATTGTAGATCTAATGTACTACTAAAATAACTTCAGTAGCTTAATGTTTACACATGCCAACCCCATCCTATATCAATCCCTTAAAATTCCAGTAGCTGTTTAGTTTCTATTTCAAGGTAGAATTGCAGAGAAGCACCACAAAGCCTGCACCACAAGGTAAAGACATAGACAGAAGGACCTCCAAATGTGCAGCTTTGGAAGGCCTCCAAGGACCCAACGTACTGTGAAGAAGACAATGACAATGAAGGAAGGATCCCGATCCCCCAGACCCAATTCCCAACGGGACGTGCCAGGGGCGGAACAGGGCAGGACTGGGGGAAATAACAGAATGGGATTGGATGGACATTATTATAAAATCTTGAAACCTGGGTCAAAGGAGGGGAACCTGTGTAATGTATTCGTGGAGCCTGGAGGCTCATTAAAGCTCCTGCTTGCTTATCTTATCTCCTACTGAAAGTTGCCTGGAGTTTTTTTTCCTCACTTTTTAAGGCATCAGAATGTTAAAATTAAAGAGGGGAGGATAACAATGCAACAGAAATTGATATGCAAAGTATGATTTTTTTTCCCCAAGCTTTAAAATTTATTATTTAGGTTAGTAAATCCATGAAGAGATTTTTTTTTTTTTTTTGCTAGAAATGACACATGTCATTCTTGATTTGTGCTAGCCTGAGGAGGCCTGATATACACTGTCACAGCAGGGCTAGAAATAGGAACTTTTTCATAGAAGAAATAAACAGTTCGGGTATGCTAGCTCAAGAGATAACAGAGCAAGCTCAAGAGATAACAAAGCAAATACACTGCAATACCATACAAATTAAAATTATTTAGTTGCTTACAAGGTGCTTTAAAACATGCTATATTTTGTGTTTGGTTGGTTGATTATTTTTTTTCTGCAATGCTTATTTTCTACACCACTAAGGGAATTTGTATTATTTTGTTTCTACAATGTAGAAAAATATATTTTTAAAGTTTTTCTAGAAAATAATTTTAAAATGACATATAGAGATTTTTGTAGCACTAATTTAGGATGATAGGCAAAATTCACTAATGATTTCTTTCCTTTTGGCCATCCCAAGCTTATGCCTTAAAAGCATTTCATCTATACTGTCATGCATTCTTTGAAAATATAATATGCAAATGGAAATTCTAATTTGCTAAGGACAGATGAAGCCTGGAAAGTTTTGATTACTACCCTTAAGTAAGAAATGAGGAAAAAAAGGAAGCATGCATAGCAAAAGACATTCAGTCAAGTGCAAAGCACATATCAGGAGATAAAAATGACAGAAATAAGGATAATACTATTTTAAGGCAGAGAAGTCTTTTGAAGAGAAAGTGGGAGCAAGTAACACAATATGAAAAACATTTTTTGAGCCTACATAAAAATGACTACAATACTGAGCCCCTATAGAACAGTTTTTTAATATAATAACTGGGTTGCTAGTAGTGAAAAACTAATTTAAAATAGAACAGACAGGGAGACAGGGGTTTGAATACATATACACAAAACTGAAAACAATTTTCGTATTCAATGAGCTGTGATGTCAGCTCTTTTGTGCATTTCTGGCAAGCTGGCATTACTGATCCTTCAATTTCTGTATATTGTGATACATTTAAATCAAGAATTTATATCAAATATTTGAGTGTATAATCTTAGATTAATATAAAAACTAAATGGGTTGAATTTCTGTGATTTACGCTTACACCAGTTAACTATTGGATCAGTCAATCAATGTCACTGTATAACTCAAAAATACAAATTTTTGATGAAAAAATGTACTCTGAAAGTCTTCTGAAGTTAATGTGTAAAGCAATATTTCCACTTCCACCATTAGACTAGAACCAATGAAATATTATGCATATAGGATTGGGCAGTTTTGGTTGTGTTTTTTGTTTTTTTTTGTAGAAACATTAAATTTGATTTTATCCTGCATTCCCCCTCCTCTCTCCAATTTATACTTTTGCACTATTTTTTTTCCACAGTAAACTGTCTAGCATGATGAATTTGGGTGCAGTTTACTGAATGCTTTATTCACCTTGACTTCTCTAGTGGGTGAAAGTTTTAATAAATCTGATTTAGCTAGCTACCACAACTATATTTGCATTTACTTTGTGCTGTCAGAGTGGTTTAACACAGCTGAAACATCCCAGTGAGTCTAGCAATATGTCTTTATTCACAACATAGCAAGCCTCAACCAGGCTGATGTCTTTGTGCAAAGTACTCTGAAAATATAGAGTAGCTGATAATCCCAGGTCAGCGAATTTCATAATGCAAAAATAAAACCATAATATCAATATAAAACAAGTGAGTAGGAAAATAAGAAACAAAAAAAACCCCAAAAACGAAACAAACAAAAAAAAGCACAAAACCCCCACAAAACAAACAAAAAAAACAAAACCAAACAAACAAAAAAGGTTTTTTTCCAATTTTATTTTTTAGATTAATCAAATTAGAGCAGGTAAGTATGATGCATGTTACACATGCTATGTAACCACACAAAGGCAAAATTAAACAAGTATAGACCCCACTTCTTTGTTTTATTTTTCTTCATCTCCTGGTTGTTTTTTTTCAGCCATCAGCACCTAAATGCCATGATATGTGCTGCAATAATATAATTCGTTCAACATTTCTGTCTTCTCTTGAAAAATGCAAGTCTCAATTTACCCAGTAATTAATCTTTGAAGTTGTTCATAGCTCCTTGAACAGTATATTTACAAAATCATTGGAAGGCAGGTTTTAATGGAGTTGGTACAGCTTAGTATCAGTCTGGAAATAGCAAAGATGCAGAGTTCACACTGTGAAGCTATGTTGTCAATAATGTAATATTTTCCTTTTTGAATACTGAAATTTTAACTGATGTAGTAATGTTACAATCTGCTTAAATATTGCAGAAAGAACTTCAGATTCGAATATTTTCCCCAACAAAATTAAAACTCAAACAAAGTTATCCGTTTATTTCCACAACTGATTTTTTTATTAATTAATTGCTATGATATGCAGAGAGAGAGAGAGGAAGTAAAGATTGGAAAAAATGCTAAGATTAGTTTTTAGAAGCAGAGAAAGAATACCAGCACAAAACTAACCTCTTTACCAGAACATCGGTGTATGCGTGTGTGTCTTGGGTGGGGGAAGGAGCCGGTTTAGCCTCTTTTTTTTCGTGTCTCTGTTGTCTTTGCCGATGTTATCTCTTAGCAGCAGGGGGTTGTAGCTTTCTGGAATCCAGCCAGGGCTCACATCGAGTCACACTGCTGGGACGATGCAGGGATCCGTGCAGAGCTGGGCCTTGCTGGCCTTCAGAAATATGGAATGTCAGAGAGAGGCAAACTCACTTAGTGCGGTGCGTCTCAGTTCTCTCCAGGCCGGCACCAGTCTCTTTCCCGGCAATTCAGGCAGCATGCGGTGGTGAAGAGGTGAGGTGAGGAGAGATTGGAGGGGTGATTTCCAGCTGAAGTAACTGGTCCTTCTTTCCCCTTTCTTTGCTCCTGACTCCCCGAAATTTGCCTTCAGTTTTTATAGCATTCAAAGGAGGGTTGTGCGTGGCTCTCTGGCACGTAGCCTTGCTCAGATGTGCAAAACGATAAGATATCCTATATAATGACAGGATTTTCTGGCAGGATGTTTGTAGGATTGTCTTAGCTAGAATTTTTGTTTTGTGAGAATCTTCAGAAGTAGGATTTTTTTTTTTTTTGGTAGGGCTTTGCAGACACAGTTCATTACAACAGGTTGTTTTTCAATGGGGACTGGATGATGGCGGAATATTTATTACCTTTTCTGTGTGTTATCTGTATACAACAGGTATCTAGTTCAAAATGCCACCATGTGAATAGTGGGATAACTCCTAAGGGTTGAGTGAAGTCAGAATCTGCCTCTCTATTCTTACTTGACCTGAACAGACATTTTACCAATTTGCAATGAAATTTAAAATAAATAATTAAAAAGTGTTTGGTGTTTTTTTTTTAATAAAAGATTTCTCTTGTTTATTTATAAGTTCTCAGTTCAACTGAATGAAAAGGCTATTTCTGCAGACCTTTATATATCAAAAAGAGCAGAAAAACTCTCAAGAAAAGTACTATCTACTAGGTTGCTCTGAAAGCTACAGAGTATTTCCTAACCTCTCTATATGTTGCTGCTACATGACACATGCCTTCCCCCTGGCTTTATTTCCAGCATTCCCCATGCTGTGACAGTGTATGGTAAATAGTGTATATTTGGCTCCCATGTTGACTCTTTCCCCTTATCACTCAGAGTTCACCAGCTTCCTAAAACCCATTCAGAGATGCTGCAGTATTGTTGGCCCCTGTGTGTGCCTCCAGACTGACTGGGTGACACGAAAGAGGGGTGCTGCCGAGTCTCAGAGCAGAGACCCTTCAAGTGTGGTATTTCAGGCACCCACTTTGCAGTGTTGCAATCTCCACGCCATCCAGAGAAACTGGACAGCAGACTACAGACCAGGCCTGGTATTTCTGTTTGGCATATGGGATCAAAAAATCTGAAAGACACAGTTGTGGTCCACAGAAAATAAATGAGATCTTAGCACAACTACTGGCAGACAACTCTGTAATAGAAACTGCTAAGGAGAGTGTAAGGACAACAAGGTCAGATGAGCTGTTCCCCTGTGGATTGGCTATGTATTATCAGCTTTGAAATCTCCCGAGGCTATNAAATAATGAATAAGCATGTTTTAACTGTATTCAAGCAAGCCTGTAAGCACAGACAGGTGTGCATGTTTTTGGTGGAGCAATCCCCCATGCACCCAGTGCTGAATAAACGTACCTTCTCTACATCTACCTAGTTGTGGGGTCTTTTTCCACACGACAATACCACACCTTTCAGTTGCAAGCACAACAAAAAATGAAGCATGGTAGAAACCACATTTGAAATTCACACTAAAGTTCCAGAAAACTGCTGCATTAAAAAATTATCTTATACTTTCAAGAGAATTTATTTTGTTTCTTTGGGGAAAGAGATGTATGTACAACTCTTACAGTTCAGCCAGTGTATTTGAGGTTATAAATTCTGAAACAGTCAGATGAGGAATGGAATATTTCTTTATGTATAGAGTTCTTTTTTCATAATTCTCTTTCAAATGATATCAATAGAAAGTTGTGAAAGTAGTGCTGACTTACAGCAGGAGGTGAGTTACTTCTGCAGCACCTCTCCCACCTCCATCTATAACATGAAAAGTACAAATCAGATAGGTTGGCAGAATGACTAAGAATCAACAAATTTATCTTTCTCATCCTTTCCTTATCAGATCCACATAAAACTGAGTGAAAAACTGGAATTATTCTTACATCTAAAATGTACACATGCACAAAACTGAAGTAAAGCTAGTACCCTAAAACTGAACAGTTACTGCAGCAAAATGCTTACATTTGTCTTTTCAGTAAAAAGGAGAAAAGTAGAATACAAAAGGCTGAAAGGATTTACTTCTATTTTTCCAAGTAGAGGCACTCAAACAACTCTGGTCTGAGCAATGAATATTTCAGAGAGAACGCCTAGTAACATCAGACACTGATGGAAGTGTCTTGAGTATGAGGGATAAAAAAACCCAGTAACTGTGAATACTATAGTAGAGTTGCTCTGCTCAGCAGGTAACTACTGAACTTTAGAGTACCATTCTCACAGCTCCCAAGTGACTTCTGGTCAAGGGAGAGAAATCTGAGGGAAAATGTAAGACAGTGTCTTTCTGAATCTGCAACAAAATGAAGCAGGTAACTTGAAATAGATAGCTTAGTTTCTCTTTCTAAAAGAGAGTATTGCATTTACAGATCAATCATACACTAGAATTAGAAAACAATACAAAAGAAAAAATTAAAGATTACTTTTCCTTTTCTGAAGATTTTCTTCTTTCTGTTTTGCTACATTTCTCTGCTTTCCTCCATAGACCTTTTCTGATATTTGCTTTCACAACATACAATCTTCTGTGTGAGTGAGACACTTGTCCTAAAGGAACCTCTTGATATTTTTCAGTCTTTTATCGTATTCTTCACCATGCTTTTCAGCCCTCTGATTAGAAAGATGTGTGTCTAATTCTTCAGGAAGACTTGGGTTCCTCAATTAGGACCAAAAGATAATTTAGGTAATTAAATTAGGTTAATCTAAAGTATGAGTTTAAACGTCCCCTCTCATCTTCTGATATATCTAATACTTTGTCAGTGCATTCCCACTTGCTTAAATTGTCTTGCCATCATTGCCTAAATCCATGTTTTCAGGGGGACCAAAAAGCTCAACACGTATATCAGTGTTAAGCAAACTTCTAAGACTATAGACTTCTTGCAATTCAATAGGAATGTTCTAAAGGCTTTCCTCAAAACACATCTAGTGCACTTTTTAAAGAATAAGTCTACCAGGAAAAACAACAAACAAAAAAAACCAATAAAAAACACACAACCCACCAACCAACCAAAAAAACCCCCAAAAAACAAAACCAAAAAACAACTAACCAACCAAACCCCTACCCAAAAAATGAAACCAAAACCAAACCAACCACCACCACCAAAAAAAAAAACTCACAAAAAACCAAATAGTAGCAACAACAAACCGAACCACCAGAAAACTCAACTCCCCCCAAAAAACCTCCAAAACCCCTCCCAGAAAACAAACCAGAAAATTCAGTAAATCCCATCCATCACCATGTGGTCAGAAAAGTGCACTCTGCTACAAACTTGTGTGTTCTATGGATTTTTTTTTTTAAAAAAAAAAAGCTAGAGGACTTATCAAACCTTTAATGTTCAATATAATCTTCATCCCAATGGAAGCTGAGATCTCTGGAAGATGCCTTCAGGACAAGAGAACATTAAAAAAGAGGGCCTTGCTTCATAGACACATAGATGGATAACTATTCAGAAAAGGAATATGTTTGAATTTAGAACATTCACATCAGAGATGGGGAAGCCTAAATTTTAATTTTTTTTCTAGGCATTCTTACTTATGTGTTTTTAATTTCCATAAACAGTGTAATGTAGATCTTACCGTGGCAGACAATCTTTATATACCATGCCCTGTGCAGCTGAGTAGTTTAATAGTTTTGAAATTGTGATTATTCTTAATATTTGTGGTATATATCACTCTAATATGAATTGAACAAATGGCCATTTTTTTCTGACTATCTACACTGTTTCACAGGTTTTGTCCTTGTACACACACCTCCACCTTCCCACACCCTCCTGTTGTTTACTCACGTTCATCAAAAATATCACTGGTGCCACGAAATTCAGCACTGCATTGCTAGGTTTCTGGTTGAATTGCTCTGCCATTGAATTGGCAACACCAGCTAGATTTGTAGGTTCTATAGATCAGCAGTCTCCAAAGTGGAGTGAGCACACCCTCTGGAGGTGTGCAAGATGTTCCAATGGGGTGCAATAAGAAAGTATTACAACTAAAGTAGCAGATGAAGCAATTTATTTATAAATAAACATAACTGTTTATCTGTGTTCAGACTTTTTAATGATAGGGTTGCATGGCGAGAAAAGTTTGGACCTCCCTATAGTATACTATGGTACATCATGTAAAACAGAACAGAATTAATGACATTATTATTGATGTGAAATCCTTTCAGGCCTAAAATTGCTCCACATGCTCTCCTATCACATTCAACTGTATAAAAGTAATATCTTTGCTGTCATATTAAAATTACCTGTCTGATTGTGTCTGAAACAGATAGCACTTCAGAAAAATAACACAAAGATGTTGTAAGGGAAAAAAAATTCAAACACAAAAGCAACCCATCTTAAACATGCTTTAAATGTTTTAGTCCAGATCATTGATCTGGATACTTCAACACTTGGTTAAGAGACCTTTAAAAGATATGATTTAACTGAAAGCAGGTGTGATGAATCTCTCTTTGAAGCTTTCTCTCTGTAGCTGAGGAATCCATAGTAGTTGAAAATGACTGTTACTAATAAAAAAAAATAACATATTTAAGAACATTACATAAAATTAAAAAATAAAAGCACAAGATACTTTTTGTATACAGTTACCTAAATGCAATTTTATAGAGATAAGCAAATAGGAATTAAAGATTTAGCAACTTCTGTAGTCAAACTGATTTTTTTTTTTTAATTATACCAAATATATTATAAATTCATGGCAACTTCAAAAACAGGACATATGTCATTTTAAGGGAATTGCATAAGTAAAGTTATGTAGACATTTACAGAAGAATGCAATAACAAAAGTACCTACCAAAGCCAAGATGAAAAAAGGGTCCTTCACTTTTCTCAATATCTAAAAAGTTCAGGTCTAGTTCAGGATATTTACCTACTAGCTAAATATTACTGTAAGCCAATATTATATACCAAGCTTACAAAACTGTCATTAAAAACAAACAAAAAAAAAAGGAACTTTTTTCTTATTTTCATAAATACTGAATATCTCCAAGATGTAACTTTTCTGTAAGTTTCAGTAGGAGAAGTAAACTTAAAATTAAATTCCAAAATTACCTAAGAAAGCAACAGGTACCTTTCTTATCACTACTTTTATTTTACAGTATAATATACTCTGCCACTCACCTCTTTATAAGCAACTTTCTTTTAAAGTATCTGCAAATAATTTGGCATAATTTTTATGCAGTTCAGCACAATAGGATTCAATTGGCAGTCTTTGCTCTATGGAGAACATCTTAGCCTGAAACGTAATTACCACTAATCCCTGGAGTATGTGGTCCTTCCAGGTCAAGGATAAAACCACTGGCATAATAAGCAAGAAACCTGAATAAATTACTGGCAGTTTGGTTTAAGTTCTATGTGGCTAAACAGGCATTAGTACCTTGAACTATTGTTGCATTTTTGTCTCCAAATTCTAAATTTATCAGAACTTGTAAGTATTTTAAGAAGTTTTATATTTCAATAGGAATATGATACAATTGAAACACAATTATTAAAACAAACACCACAAAAAACCCAAAACAGCATGCATTACAACCAATGGAATAAAAATGCAAGCCCTATTAGGTCTTTAACACTGTCAGGAATGAAAAAAAAAGGTAGCCAGAAGAAAAAAAAAAAACAAAAAACAAAAACAAAAAAAACTGTAACAGACTTCCAGTCACTGATAGTCTACCAGTGTACTGTGGTGGTGTCAAAGAACATGCTAAAGCTAGCAATTTGAGAAGATTCATTTAAAACCAAAGCCAGATATATAGTGTCCATATCTATGTCTAAATCACTTCACAAGGTTCTTTTGATAGCTAGTGTGTACAAATAAAGGTAGTTGGGATGTGACTTTTTTTCACCATTTGGGATTTCTGCATTATGACCTGTGTTTTTCTGCATTATGGACTGTGTTTTTCTGCAGAGGAGCTATCTTTTTGACTGGATAAGATAGTAACCTGTTTTTTGTCCTCCTGTTATTCATTCCAAAGAAAATGTTGCAGTGTATATATATATATATATATATCTTACTAAAAGTAATAAAAATACTTGGACTTAGATTTTCAAAACATGCAGATGAGATTTTAGTACCCAATACTTTAGATTAACTTGCCCCATTTGAGAATGTAGTCTCTAAATCTACCCAAAAGGCAAATAATCCATTTATATACTGCTCAGGAAAAAAAAAAAAAAAGCAATTATTTTATGACTCACTGAGAAAGCAATAAATTGGATGTAATCACAATGAAAATATAATTGTAAGAATAGTATAAGATTTTAAAATAGAAGATATTATATGTCACTCATTTATGACCCACAAATTAAAATAGTAATAATCTTAATGTATAGATAGGAATTTTTACTAATTTTCCTATCCAGTAGATCTCTTCAGTACAGCCAAGAACCCCTTTTATTGCTGAGAAACAGTATAGGGCTGTTCAGTCACTTTACCAAACATTTTTGTAAGTAAGGAATGGACTCATCTCACCCATAATTTTCTATCTCACACATCCTCTTTATAACGGGTCTGTTCTTCCCATCACTGTTCCCAGAACTCAAAACTTTACACATATTACATTTTATTTCTCAACTCATTGTTTCAGATGCTGACTTCCAAGCACCTCTTTATGTATGCTCTGGGATAGCTGAGAGTTTAATCTTCTCATCACAGCCCAGTCAATGACTACTCACATCCTTCTTGCTAATGAAGCAAGTTAATCTCCTCTGTAGATGCAATGTTACTCTCAATTTAAAATTCTGAGGACCAGCAGGGGAAGAGAAGTAAGCAACTCTGACAGGCACTCCCTCCACTGATGCCCTTATAGGTTGATCAGGGAAGCTCCAGCATTTGATGTTAGAAGCCGCCAGAGCCCATGAGAGATCACTGGAAGACATAATTCAGTTAAAGCCAATTTGTGTCACTTGAAATCACAAACACACTGGACCTTAAGAAATGCACATTTCAACATGTGAGCCCTACGTGTGAATGTAAGAGGATTTCAAGCATGAAGATCGATGTATATATTGCAAGACAGTCTGTTGAGACTTTTAGGCTCTTATTGGTACATTTCAGAATGAAGCAAGAACTGATCTGAAGTGAACAGTAATCTTATTCCTATTGCACATAGCAGAACATTAAACACATTGATTACTTTCACTGAGCAAGCTCACTTCAAACTAACAGCTAATAAAGATGAGGATTTCAACAGGCTCTTCTGGAAATTGAAGAAAACACTGAAAGCCTGAAAAATTTTAAACACAGTTTTAGGTACTCTCCTCTGAAACAACAAGCTGAACGCTGAAACTTCTTCCAATAATTGTCTGAACTGAGTTAGTAGACGGTAGCTCCCATTCATTGGTCTTCAGTGTGCTGAGATGTGATAGCAAAAATATGAGACAATCTTGGTCATAAAGAGGTTATAATGAAAACAAAGTGAGGCAAGGGAAAAAATGTTAGAGAAAAGGAATCATCATCAGTTCAGGAATTTATATTTGTGAACCACAGAACAACAGTCTTCTGATTCCCTGGGTAGTTCCTAGAATACAGTAATATTTCTCGCTGAATAATCACACACACAAAAGATAGAAAGGGCAATATCTGGAAAGATTGATTGTCAAACAAGGCTCCTTGGATAGGAAGGAGTTATTAAAAGTTGAGATTTATTAAGGAGAAAAAGAAAAGTTGAAACATTATTCATCTACTGAGAAAGCATATTCCTCATCTTAAATCTCACTATTTATGAGATTTTTGAATAAGGTCCCTAGCCCAAATTTTTCACTTACCCCCAGAGAATTTTACTTGACAGATAATGTTCAGTATGAGCTAAAATCTCTTTTGGTCAAAAGATAACATGATAACATTAGGCTAAATACTTCTTCATGGAAACGCTACTGCACAAATTGGATTTTGTACAAGTTCAGGGTTTACCAGGATTCAGCAATAGGTATTCTGAAGACTGAATGCAGAGGGAACAACAATTATAATCACATCAACAGCAGAATCAGAATTATTATCTGAATGTGGTTAAAAAACCCTTTTACATATTGTGTGGACAATTTGGTATTCCTCTACTTTGTGTTAGCTCTGTGTCTTAGAAAACTTGCCAAGTAATGAAGCACTGGCATTTGCAAGAGTGGCTGGATATCTGGCAAAGTGCATATGTTTGAAGAATTTGATGCAGCTTTAACTTGCAGCTGCTGCTTATACGATCATTCTGCTATGTTTGTAGGTCTCTGATGTATGCAAAAGACTGATTATAGTTTGGCACAGATCCTGGTGGCTTAAGCAGGGGGACATTTCCCTTAATCTCACCTGGCAGTGAAGTAGCAAATGAGCCACAATATTTGAATCTTAGCAACAGTGGTTTGTAATCAGCGATTCCAATTATGGGATGTGGGAATACTAATTGACCGCCAGCTGTCAGAGCAAATGGGCAAGAGAAAGTTATTAACTTTCTGTCTTGACCCTCAAAAATGTAATAGAACAGATAAAACAGGTAATTTTTTTCTTTCTTGAAAATAAAATTAAAAATATTTAGAATACCCTCTCTTGTTTAGTCAAAAGAAGATAATAATATAGTTTTTTTAAAGAAATATTTGAGGGAAACTAAATGTAACAATGGTAGGGCAAGAACCAATATCCAAAATTTTTTATTAACTATTAAATGTGTAAAAGCCCTTTATTTGTGTTTTAAATACATTATTTTTACATAATCATACTACTCATGGGGCAAAATATATCAATATGCCAATGAGTAATTAAGAGAAAATAGAATATATTTGAATTTTCAGTATGAATATATGAATTTTCAAAATAACTTGATCCGGTGTGTGAATCGAAAATACACATTTTCTTTCCATTATCTAGTTTTATGACCATCAATGGATCATCTCAGTGCCTGAAGTCTGTTTATAACATGAAATTTCTTTTACGTATGCCAGTTTGATTGCCTAAGCAATTTATATTTTCTTTTTTTTTTTTTTGTGAAACCATCTCAAATTACTTTCCTAATGAGTCATTTTGACTGATATCAAGTTGTATCTAATATGTTGTTATATTGACTCATGGGATTTTTAGTTCCCACACCTTCTCTTCAGATAAGATCTCCTCCACAAGGTGCCAAATGTGTTTCCTGTGATACTCCAAAAAATTTGTCTTTATAGAATAAGCAAAAAAATTGCCTCCTGAAGATGTGGTTCTTAGAAAGAAATTCAATCTACTAAGATTGGAGACTTGAAGTACGGCATCCAACAAATCCAAAACAAACAAGAAAAAATGCTTCTTGTTAAAATATCTGAAATAATTCAATAATTTTAACAACTGACATTAATTTGGTTTGCTGTAAAATTATCATTAAAGGGTTCCGTTGGATTATTACACAAAGAATAATGATAACTGTGTAAAAGGGAAACAGAAATGGCTCTACTTATCTGTTTTAATTAAAAAAATCCTTGTAAAGAAAAAAAACCCAAAGCCTAGCAAGATTAGAAGTACTTTTTCTCATCTAAAAATTTTGCAACAAGTTACACACTGTCTTATGATCTTTGGTGAAAAATAAATATTGAAAGAGAATATAAAAATTGTTATTAAAATAAAAAAAAATATAGTTATATCTTGTCCATAAATAAAGGGGTTCAGGTGATTATTTGTGTTTATGACACAGAAAAAGGTAACAACAGAAGGAAAAAGAATAAGAGGTGAATACTTGATGATGTTATATTGTGGGAAAGACTAAGATATCATTCAGTATAGTTACTCTGCTTGCCAATAAATACAGTGGGTATTTGCATGAACACACTTCTTTGGATAGATGAACAGTTATGCAAAATTAAGCAGGATAGGTAGTCCCTTTTAAAAAAAGAAGTAAGTCACCGAGCTGTTGGTTGGGATCTAGGGAAATAGGACACAGTCATCTGTGAGAAAATTTCCCGCAGAGGGAAATTCAGCTTTTCAAAGTGTTCACAAGTTTTTGTTTTGATCCCTATTCTTTTTTCCTTTTTTTTTTCTTTTCTTTTTTAGCAGCTCTTTCCTTGAAGCAGACAATGCCTCCTTTGACCTCCTTTTCTTCCAGCGGTTATAGTACTTTCTTTATTTTCTTCTGTTTTATTTGAAAGTAGTAAATCTCACAGTACCAGCTACTGTTCTCACTTTTTTTTGTGCTTTGGGTTCAGGCATAGGTTGATAATGGTAACTGATACTTACACTAACTACAGTGTTTGTTGCTGTGGTGAGTTGACCCTGGCTGGCCACCAGGTGCCCACCAAAGCCAATCTATCACTCCCCTACTTGACTGGGCAGGGGACAGAAAATGTAACAAAAGTCTCTTGGCTTGAGATAAGGACAGAGAGAGATCACTCAGCAGCTGCCATCACAGGCAAAACACTTAGCTCAGGGAAATTGCATTAATTTATTACCAATCAAAACAGAGTAAGATAATGAGAAATAAACCCAAATATCCCTACCCCACCCTTCTTCTCAGCTTCCACTTCACTTGCAGCTTCTCTACCTTCTTCTCCAAAACAGTGCAGAGCGACAGAGAATGAGGATTGTGGTCAGTTTATCATATGTTACTTCTGCTGCTCCTTCCTCCTCGCATTCTTCTCCTTTTTACTCTGAGATCACTCCCATGGAAGACAGTCCCACATGAACTTCCCAAAGGCTACAGTTCTTCATGAACAGCTCTAGCATGGGTCCCTTCCATGGGGTGCAATTCTTCAGAAGCAGACTGCTTCAGTACAGTTCCTTCCCATGGCATCATAAATCCTGCCAGCAAACCTGCTTCAGCAGGTGCTTCTCTTTCCATGGATCCACAGGTCCTGCCAGGAGCCTGCTCTAGCATGGGTTCTCAACAGAGTCACAATCTCCTTCAGGACACATCCAGGTGGCTCATGTGTGAGGCCCTCCATAGGCTGTGGATGGATATCTGGTCCAATGTGGTCCTTCATGGACTGCAGGACAGCCTGCCTGCCTCATCATGGTCTGCACCATGGGCTGCAGGGAAATCTCTGCTGTGGCACCTGGAGCATCTCCTCTCCTGTTCCATCTTCACTAACCTTGGTGTCTGCACAGTTGCTTCTCTTCCACCATCTCACTGCTCTCTCCAGCTGTTGTTAAGCAGCAGATTTTCCTCCATTCTAAAATATGTTATCACAGAGGATCTAACATCATCACTTATGGGTTCAGCTTTGACCAGTGGCAAGTCTGTCTTGGACCCAGTTTGCAATGGCTCTATTGGACATAAGGGAAACTTCTGGCATCTTTTCAAAGAAGCCATCTCTGCAGTCTCTGCTGCTACTGAAACCTTGCCATGTAAACCTAATATGGTGGCCTACTTTGTGAAAGAGACTACTCCAAGAAGAAACTGGATTGCTATCATCTGCCCAAACCTAAACTTTGTATGAATACAAATGCATATAACTGACATTGGAAACAAAGATTGATAAAAAACCTAGGATAAGAAAACTCTGAATGGGGGACAACATTGAATTCATGTAAATAATTAAAGTGGGCTTAGACTTACATCTGGTTAAAAATATAATTTTAAAAAATCTTCCCTTATCTTTCAACATTATTTGTTATAACACTGAGCATTCAGTAGTTAAAAAGTCTATTTTTCAGACTTGGTGAGCTCTCAATAGTAAATGGAGTATCAGCAACAGCAAAACAGCTGTTCTGTCCATTAAGCCATTACTGTTGCTATTTTCTTCTTGCTAATGTGGTTAATAATTTCTTAGTCATAATTTGCAAAACTGAGTTCTAAAAGCCTCAGGGTTCAGCTAACATATAGTATAATTCTTTCATTTAACATGGAGATTGTCCAGCTGAGAGGTAATGCAGTAAACATTTATAAAAATATTCCTGCTCAAATTTCTGTGAAATATGAATGAGTCTGGATTTCAGCCAGCCATGTAGAATTGTAGACCAAATTCCCTAGAGTTTTAAGATTTCAGGAACAACTGCTCTAGTATTTGTTATGCACTCAGGAAATAACTGCTAGATTTGGACCTTTGTTTTGATTCCCTTTCCTCTTAAGTTTGCTCTTGAGATTCTGGTTGTCCAGCATATAGGTGGTAAAATGGTGATAGATTGGATTACAAAAGAGAAAATTTAGGCAGGCAAATATATGAAGAAGAGTTAAATAATTTTTCATTCAAATAATTCAACAAATATGGTAAAATTATGCATATAAGAAATGTGTCTTCATTTTCAGAGTGCAAGTTTCTCTGGCTTTCAATTATGTTATCAGCTTTCTTGAGTGATTCAGCATTCTGAAAGCCAAACCATGTTTAGTTACGGGAATGTAGATTTACATACAGGCTTTTGGGCACAGTGTACAAAAACACATCTTTTAAGAACCCAGTAATCTCTATTTCTAGTCTATGCAATTAACATTCTTTTTAATGCTGTATTTCTTACATTTTTATTTCACAAGTTGTATATAACTGGGCCTAGGACTGAATTAATTTCAACTATCATTATGAAACTGATTGAAATGTCTAAATGAGATCATAGATACTTCTCAAATCAGGAAAAGGAAAAGCTTTCTTTTTTCCACATTAATAACTGAGGCCTTTAACAGATAAAACGTGAGATGGAGAACAAAATGGTAGATAATGCAATTGACTTTCTTCTTCCCTTTCTCCTTTCTAATCATACTTAAGCAAAATTATATATTCAGCATGTGCCATTGTCAATAGCTGAGAAATCTGTAGGCACTGTTCTAAGATGGCAAGCCTGTATTATTTATGTATGAGTATGTCTCTTCTAACAATACGTAAACCATGATTAAGACATAAGATATTTTAATAAATAAAAAACCCAGAAGTAAAAAATTTAAACAGTGTCTATAAGCATCAAAATTCTATTTTCAAATTGACTTGATATCATATGGAGCTGTGACTACTGACTGTCTCAGTAGATTCCAAACCTCTTATTAGTGATTCAAGTAGTACATGAAGCCCAGGTTGTAAGTTAAATACCAGAAAAAATCTTGTAAGCAATATAGAAATTCAGTAGAAAACAAAAGATGCTTCTATGATTTCCTTCAGAAAGCTCTGTTTTATGTCTTTGAACTAATTCTTCCTGTCTATCTTACAATCCAAAAGCTGAGAAATATGGTCATTATTCTTCTGCTCTCTTCTTGCCTGAACATCTTTTTACATATTTTATCTTCCAGAGCTAGACCTTTTTCAGTCTTAAACAAGACACTAAATGTCCTTGAAATCTATGACATCACATGAGAACACCAGGAACAAGTTTTGTCTCTGAGAAGCATGTAGATAATAAAAGTGGTTTTTATGTGAGCACAAAAAAGGGGGGTGGAAAGTGGAAGAAATCAATATATATTTTAAAATATAAAATTGTCCTTTATATAGAGATAAGAAACAGAGGAATAGAAATAAACAAGTTGTTTTCTACAAACAGTATTTGGTAATTATTGGATAAATTGATCACCATGATAAACCTTCCACAGAGTGAAATTCCCTTAGTATATTTTGCATATATTAAAATTCTTAAAGAATTTTGCTTAGTTTGGAGGAAGATTATATAAAACTTTCCAAGGGATATCTGCACTAAAACAAAAATCACCATTCCTTGCTACATAGTTCGATTCCACTTTTTTTCCCCTAAATATGAATACGTTATGAGTCTATTCAGAATCATATGAGAAAGTAACATTCCTCTCTGGGCAAACTCTCTTGAGCTCTAAGATAGCAACAATTTGATATTTGTAGAATAGCAGCACATTGGTATCTATGAATACAGGTTCAGATAACTCAGTTTCCCACTTCACTCATGGTTTCTAACCCCTTAATTACACAAGTCCCATAACTGTTCATTCATTCCAAAGGTGATAATCAGAATGGAATAGCTAGTTCCCTCTGAAAAAACACAAAAGCAAAACCAGGTTGTAACATAGTTCAAACCAATATCCCAAAAAGTCTTTGGCATTCTTCTTTCTCATAACATCTTCCAAAATTTTGTGGGCTTTGCAAAGTCAAATGTTGTTCTACTTCCTCATGTCAATGCAACAACTCCATCATTTTACTAAACCACCACTTCTGTGGGTTATAACACTTTACACATATTATTTAAAACAATTGGGGAATGGGGGAGAAGCATTTCACAGGCACAAAATAGAAACATTTTGAGGATGCAAGAAATGAATGATGGGGAAGGGGAGATAAGAAATCAAGTGTTAAATGCACCATTACCACTATGGAGGTGGAAACAATGTTTGAAGGAGGTCTAGTCCTATACCTGGTCATAGACTCTTTCTCAGCACTTGGCCTGAAGACTGCTTAGTTCTCATAACTGATGCATTTAACATCAGTTGTGACCCAAAAATATATTGATAATTAATAGTTTGTATCTAAAAGCCCTAAAGTTGTTGGATGGTGATTCCCTAGGATGTTTGCAAACTTCATCAAAGGCTTCTAAAACTTTCATCTTAGGGGTTAGAGGAGAACAGTAGTCTATGATATTTTTCCTCTTACAACATAATAGTGAAGTATTATATTATAGGAGTATTATGTTATTATGGGCAATGGACACTAGCCCTGGGAAGAGCAGTTGCTAATGCATGTATAACTAATGCTGAGGACACATTTGACATGATCTGTTAGTACAAATGTGAGACAGGGAGATGCATTTGTTGTACAGGCAATTAACAATTATCTTGTACCCTGATACATATAGACATGATAATTCATGTCTTCTTAGTCAAGTAGACTTGAAAATTCATGTTTTACCCCATGACACCAGCCTTATTTGCAGTGACAGCACTTTTAAAGTGTAGCCTAAAACTTTTTCTGATTAGTTGACAGATTCTTAATCAGGTATCACTGCACAGCAGAAAGATTGTTGAACAGTTGCTGTTGGGAAAGACTTCTGCCACCGCACATGCAAAACAGAGGCAGAGAGAGGATCATCCAGGCTACACATTGTGGAAAAAGAAATCGCTGGAAACAAGACCAGCACTGTAACAACTTCCAAAGGACCAGAGGCTTTATAATCCTAGAACCCCACACGTGAACTTAGATTGTTCTTTCTTCTCAGGTATCTAGCCCCGCCCCCTCCTCCCCTCGACCTTATTGGATGTATCACCAGTCACTCCCCATTCCTGGGTTTCCACTGGGTTTTGGTCCTCCTGCTCCCTTATTGGCCCCTGTGTCCCCCAAACCACACCACTCCCCCTGAACCCTTATCCAATCACATCCTACCTCCCAAACCCCACCTGAAGATCTTAAATACCCTTGAGTCAACTAATTAAAGGATTTTTCTATGACCTCACCACCTTGGAGTGCTGCCTGTCCTTACTCCTGACCACATGGGGATTTCGCAATCCCCTCCATACTCCGGGAAGCCTGGGGAAATAGATGGAGCCGGCTCCCCCTCAAAGCTGTTAAATTGCCAACCACGTGCTTGGTGCTCATCACTGTGATTTCACATCAAAGGGGAGATACTGTGAATTAGGCAGATACTCAGCATTCCAGACAGTTACAATTTTACTGTGTTAATTCACTGTAGTCCTGCTTCATCCAACAACACTGAGTGTAGAATTTCATGCAACAATGACATGGTTCCACAGCAGAGGGTTAATTACCAGATTACAAAATTATCTTGACAATTATGAAGTGCTGAACAGGTATAAAGCAACTCTGCTATTAAGCAAAATTATTCCACGGAGTAAGACCTCAGGCAAACACTCATTCACATTATCTTGCATTCAGTTGATACTCTTGGGCTTCTCTTGACAAACCTGAGTCTTTCTGACCCAGTTTTCAGTTATTTCTGATGATGCTGCTCCCCTATATGAGCATACATAAAATTTCCCCACCAACAACCCCATTCCATTTAGAAATTGTGTTTTCTTGGCTGGACACTTGCTAGACTTGGATCGGTTCTCTGACAGGACTCCAGCATTGTCTGTATGGTTACTTCAGCCTGGTCAAAAATGTAACAATGAGAGTGGATGCTTAGTTTGTACAGGAAGCATGTAGTGAGGCAGAGGCCCTGAGACTGTTGATATATGGTGCAAGGTTATGATCATCTCTAGGTCATTTGAGATACTTAGCTGTTCATTGATTCATTTGCTCTGACCATTCAAATGAGCTCAGTCCAAACAAATTCTTTTTGTAGAAACAGCTAAACTCAACATATGCGGATGCAACACCCTTTGTGCCATTTGGCCTGGGCTCAACCCCAAACCTGATCTGTTGCACTGTTATTTAACAGCATAGATCCAGCTCACATGAACAGCATACTCTGCTTCTTATCAATAAATACTTTGATCTCAAATGGATCCTAGAAAAGATGTGGGAGTTAAGAAAGGAAGAGTAACCTCTATGCAGGGATCCATGTTCTAAAATAGAGGAATGATGTAATTTGTGGCTTTGTACAGACTGGAAAAATGTTCAAGGCCTGGACTATTGATCTTTGGCAAACATACAGAAATGCAATAGAAATGAATGGACACTTGGGCAGCTTAGGTATCCTATTCAAACTATGAGGTATTGAATTACATCCTAAATTGAAGTGCAGATGTGATCTCTTGAATACAACATGAATTCTGTTCAGGAACAGAATATTCCTCTGTGTGTGTTGTTCTTTTGTGTGTTGTAAGCACATCATCTGCTCTCAAACAGAAAGTAGAAACCAGATCATTATGGGAGAAAATAATCAAGTAGTAAAAAACTACAGCCATAGTCCCTTTTTGCATGTTGTTTCTTGGCTATATGAATTTTCCCTCTCACTGCAGCTGGTTCTGACACATTTTCTTTTTTATACCTCCTTAAATCTCTGCTTCTCCCATCCAGTTCTCCCAGACTCATTAGACTCAACCCAAATGGCAATAATATTGACAAAGCAAAATCTGACTTAAAGCAGATCAGATTCGATTCAAAGAGATTTTGTTCAATTTCTACTTCAAAAATAAGTCTTGGTCTCTATGACTTGTCTCAACAAATCTTCGTTTCTATTTTCTTTTTTCTCTCCAAATTGTGTCAGCTTCATGTTTTCTCAACCAGAGGACTTATTATATGTCAAACAGTCTTCACACCTAAGAGTGTATAAAGTTGAGCTTCTTCTCAGTGCAGTGAAACAGCTGTCTCTAGATACTTCTCTATTTTTCACTGTCTCTTTACAAGTTACAATCCTGCAACTAACTGTTTTCACAGCACAAGGTACAGTGACAACTCTGGGACACATTGATCAAGAGATGTGAGATCAGGCGAAAAGGTGGTTGTAAAGGTAAGGATCAGCAACTGAGCTGAGGACTGCCTGTAGGAGCTATTCTGAGGGGGGCTAAGCCATTTCTTCTTTCCTTCATCAAGTGCCTTGCTCTATCCCAGTATGTTTACAAACATGAGTTACATTACCAACAGAAAGACTTCTTTCTCAGTTCTTCAGCCAGGGATCACTTGTGAGAAAGAACAGCAAAATACTAGTCTCATCCAAGAAGAATGAGCTAATGATTGCATTCTTTGAGTAACAGTTAAGCAGGGAACATTTTCTTTCTAGTGAATGTGGAACTAATAATTTTGTGTGCATGTGCAAAAAATGAAGTCTTTGTCATAGTAAGTGATAGTGTTGGAAGAGAAAATTAAATAAGGCATAAACAATCATGGATAGAGCAATACAAGAAAGGGCATCCAGGACCATGAGCTTACACACAGCTGTTGTGGAGCTTTGGTCTTATCAATAGGCTGCTGCAAACGGGTGATTTTCATCGGTGAAAGGACCACTGTCAAAGATATTAGCAAAAGTAGGTTCAAAATGATATAAAAGTGTCACTTAATGAAGTTTGCTGTCAAGGTTACTCTCTTATTGTACACCACAATCATTTGAAGAGTGTATCAAAACTATGAAGACAAATCAAAGTTACCCCACTACAAGGTTGTGCATGACATTGGTCACTTACCAAAGATCTGCTGTCAGTTAAAGGTCTCTCTACCTTAAGCACTGACCTTGAGAGATGCCCCATCTCAAGGGGAGATCACTGTCATGAATGCAGTCTGCAAGAGACCTCAAAGAAAGCTCACTGAGGTGGTCATATTTACAGAATAAAGTAGTTTGCCTATTGTGAAATGGGAGAAGTATGCATGAGACTCCTTGTTCCCTCAACTTTCTTTGTGCCTTGAAAAATGAGTCTTAGAAAATCCACTCACTACTCATGAATTAATTGCATGACCAGTGTTCTAATCTCATGTGCATCAATGCTCTGTCACTCTGCTCCTTTGTGGACTTTCAGAGAACACTTCAGAACTAGAGGAGTTCTAGGCCTGGCTGTGGCTCAGGACTTTACCTCCTTTGGAACCTGAACAAAATTACAGCTAGTTTGGTTAAGGGTTCAAGTGTATCTGTCATATCACTTATAGCTTGTGTTGAAAGCTTATACAGTGGGCTGAAGCAGAAAGCAGAGTCAGGCATCAAGAGGCATATATTTATGAGCTAATATTTCAAAAGTAGCAAATAGATACTTTTCTATTTGAACAGCCTGAGGTGTTAGACTTTTGTATAATTAGCTTACCATTGGATTTTTCATACTTTGGATCTCTCCCAGTTCAAGGGCTTTTACAGTCAAAATCTTATTATGGGCAAAGGGAACAAACTGAAGCTATGGATTCAGAAATTTACTTTTGCCTAATTAAATTTTTTAATTAGTGCAGAAAATTCTCATTGATAATACCCTTGAAAGAGTTACCCAAGAAAAGTGGATAACACTAACATCTTCTCTGGTGTTATCACTATATGCCTGTGTTCCCTGGCTTTGCTACCTCAGGACAGGGTGGTGGCTGCCACAGTGAGGGTCAATGCTCTGCAGACCCTGCCAGTGGGGTGCTTATGGTGGGTGCAGCCCCCTTGGGCCCAGGACCCATCTTGGAACTCTGTGCATGTCTCTTGCCCTGCAGGTTTTTTCTGGGGCCTTCTGGGAAGTCAAAAGGTGCCCTCTCACCCCATGACAAAAAGGGCTGCTTCCCCTATTCTGGGTTTGTCAGGTCCTTGCTCCCAGCTGGCCGGCAGCCATTGGCAGCTCCCCATGAGAAGCAAGGTGGAGGAATCAGCTCCAAACAGCTCCAGCCGGCTCCAAACATCCACCTCACAGAGGTGATTATCTCTACCTGTCACAGACCTGCCCTGCCCTGCTTTACATATTTTAGAACTAGAAAGGGCAGAAATCTGACTTGCTGTGTACTGACCAAGTGAATGAACTGCAGTGGGCAGTGGTTGCTAATGGCCATGGCTCTATGGAAGCTTCCCACTCTCAGTCTTCTGCTTTCTCTTCCCATCTGTTCTCACAGACTCAGTGCAGTATCCTGAAGGCAAACATAATCTTCACAAGGGAATCTGGTAAATCTCAGTCTTGGAAGGGTAAGCCTTCATTTTTAGTCTTGGGTAGGCAAATATATCTTCCCCGTCCACTCGTAGCTGCATAGCTACCAACCAAAAGGGCCCTGATGATAACCAGGGTTGTCAGTGACTCTGGGGTATGATACACTAGACAGTTCACTGACTCACTTGGGGGGTTTAGTGCCAGTAGTGTACTGACCTGCTTGCAGGCAAGATTTGCAGAAAATGCAGTTCCTGGTTTTGATGGTCATAAGGACAGCACAATATTTATAACAGCCTCCAACTCAAAATAAAAATGCTCTTTCCATTACTGGAATAATGTTTAAAAATAAACAACAAAAAACACACAACCCAAAAAAAGCAGCAACTAAACCTCTTTCAAAAGAGGTGATCAGGTGAAAAACATGTTTTTCCTAAGACCTGTAGAATAAGTTCACTATGATCTTTCGTGTCTTTATATGTACCTTCAAGTGCTCATGCAGGGCTTCCCAGAATATACATATAACTTCAGTAAAGTACCCTGAACTAATTGGCAATGGAGTAGTAGACACTGCAGTTGTCAACATAGAAAATTCTGCATTAATTGTTCTTTAATATTCAGAGTTCCTCTGCTTCATGTGTTCTGTATCAAACAGAAGGTTGTCAGACACATATTTTCATAAACACAGTCTGCTGTTATATGCTGTAGGTCTCTGTCAATGCTGATCCTCTCTAGTTTTAGGCAAATTCTGTAATACCTGTTGTGCTGTACTTAAGGAACCATACACATATGAGAATGGGAGCTAGAACTTCCTCATTATAACAAGGAACAGCAAACTATGTAATAGGACAGTGTACTTGGGTGCATATAGCTCATTGAGCTTACTCTTGATAATAGAGTAAGGACAGCTCTTTTTCAAGATAAGAAGTAGCCTGTACCCCAGTTCCAGCAGAAGTTCTCCTCACTCCTGCATACAGCCATTCACCCTGGAAGTCATATGGTATGTTATCACTGGCAGGTTAACCACCCGGTTTATACAGATGTTCTTCAGACCAGGAAGTCCCTTCCCTTACATATGTAGGAACTGCCATTTTGTTTCAGCTACAATTTTATGTCAGAGAGGATAGCCAAAGGACAGCAGAGCTGGAAGCCCATCCTATTATATGTTCGGGGTTCACCATGTTCTTTCAGACACCATTTTATGACAGGGAGATTCCTTTTTTGACATTGTCAAGTCCTACGTGCTTTCGTAGTGTTCAGTTCTTGCTGAGCCATACCCACCCAGAAAGCATAACAGAAAAGGCAATGTCCTCTCACTACATACAGGGAGTCTGACACTCCCAAAAGAATCATGCCTCATATGTTTTCATTCTGCTTTGTGACTGGATAATGGCCATTTTTAACACTGTCATACTCTGCAGTTTTAGACCGTCCTCTGGCTGCCTAGTTCCTTTGGTACCCTCTAGGAAGCCCAAAAATGGGGCCCCTGATATAACCACTGTTACATGTTAAGAACAGTTTCCGTAAGCTGGAGTAAGAGTCACTCAGTGTCTGGGTGCAGCCCTACAAGATTGTTGTGCAGTACTGCTGGGGCAAACTTTGCATTTTGCATGGCACTGCAAGGCATGGGCAACATTGTCAGCAAAAATGGCAAACCAGTATGAAATTCCTATTTCAAGAGAATGTGTGTGTGTGTGGCCATTAAGAAGACCTGAGAGCCTAAAAGCACCATGTGAACCTGAAGAAATGGCCAATGGGCTCACGAACTACAAACTGGACTTTGAGGTGTCACAAAGAGAGGGTGTGTAGTGTGGGACTTCTCCCTTTACCTGTGGTTTTAGGTGTTTTACCACTACGTGTAAGACCATTATGGGATGCAGGCTGGTGCTGTATGGCTGTATATGTCATCCTTAGGTCAACGACCTTACATAACTTTTCAAAAAGCTCCAGCTGACTGACTAGGGATGGACAGAAGTGTGCTGTCACTTGTTTGCATCTGTGCCTACAGTAGCTGAAAAATGGAAAATAGGCACAGAAGTTGCGACAGCTGAGGGGAGCGCTCCCCCTCA
>VWZF01000131.1:133435-208198 GCA_013396755.1 Sclerurus mexicanus | reverse complement strand
CCCCCCACGTGGTCCCCAACATGTCCCGTGGGAGAGGGACACACAGAGACCACCAGGGAGGATGCAGAGAGAGAGAGTTTATTGAGTACAGGTCAGGGTATTTAAAGGTTTAACAGCCAATGGAGAAGGGGTTAACTAAGGGCCAATCAGGGGACTTCACGGGGCCTTACAGGAAAGAATTCCTGCATTCTAAGGACAAGGACAGGACTTTCCCAAGGGCTTTTTGGGAAGGAGAAAGGGAAAAAGACAGGGAATGCATGTTACAATACAGAGTATTAAGCCTACTCCCACAAGAAGTGACAGTAGGGTTCAAGTGAGTAAAGAGGAAACCTCAAGATGACTGACTGGTAGACAACTCCCCACGTACCCTGTGACAAAAGTGTCTCTGCATTAAACTGATTTCCCAGTGTTTCATTTTGTACATGTGTGTAGTAGCAGTGTGTTGGCAGACGTGTTTACGTCATCAACTTTTTTGAAAGAGATTCATTGTGCAGCTGGAGAGGTGGGAAATTTTGGGTATAAATCCCCTTTCTGAAACTGCTATAACGTGAATTGCCAATCTGAACAGAAGCCAAGTGGCAATCTGGTTTGAAAATCAGCATCCTTACAGTTTACAGAAGGCTGCAAAAAAGTACTTAAAAATCCAAGATGATTGTGGCAGAGGTGGTTGCAGGGTAGCAGGCATTTACTGGATTTGCAATAGTTTTCCAAACACAATGATGGTGTTACGTACATCTTAGCAGCAATGGACATATTATCTTACTATGCTTGGACCATTTTTCTAAAAGGCAAAACAGACTGAAATAGCTGTGGCTTTTGAAACAATTCCACTAGTATAAGGCTATTAAAGCAGTAAGAATTTTACTTCAGATACCAAAAAAATGTAGAACTGAGTTGATGCCTAGGAATTGTTAAGATGCAAATGATATCCATAATTATTTGATAAAATTTTCTGCACAAAGCTTTATCTGCTCTCAAAAAGTGAAGAGTAAATACTTTGGAAACTATTCATAGCCATCTAACCAACACATACCTGCATGTGTGCTGCAGCTCAGTCCGAAGAACAGGTAGAGCCTACACTATTATTTGTCCTATCTGGATATAACTTCTGCTCCCAGGTGATCTAATATCAGTTATTCTCAGTCCTTAAAAGCTTTGATTGATTGAGAATATAGCTCTGATAAGGATTTCTGTCTGGATTTAATGCTAACTCTCCACTTTTTCATTGAGTTACTATACAAGTTTACAATCCAAGATGTTTAAAAACATGTACCTAAATTTCAGTTTGATTTTGCTTCTAAACCATTTCCAGCCACTGGATTTAGTTACCCTTCTGTCTGCTAGATTAAGAAGACTTCTATTATCAAAAAACTTTTCCCCTTGAAGATACTAAAATTCTTTCAATTAGATTGCTTCCTAATATTTCCTTTAAGAAGGTAAATAGATTGAGTTCTATAAGTCTTTCATGCATCTGTGAGGACACAGGTTCATTTGAAGACTTACAACAGCTTTACCAAAGTAAATGTAGGTGTACAGGCGTTGGAGCAATGGTGAATCAGGTTGTACAATTTCTTCCCTCTAAAGCTCTGCATTCATTTACTTTTAGGGAGTGCTCACTGAGGATGTTTAACCCTGCCTCAGTTATTTGCCTTACTTTTGAAAGACTAATATGTTTTCTAGATGAGATTATTGTCCTTTGAATTACATTTTTTGTTTTATCATGCTATCTCTACTTTTCTGTCATTAACAGTTTGTTACAAAATTGTTTTATTTTTTTAAAAAACTGTGATTAAATGACTCATTTGTGTGAAAGCTATTTTTCTGTCTACATCCACCTATGCATTATGAAGTGTGAAATATATACAACTCTGCCTCATTATATATTCTTTGTCTTAGGCAATACTGTGATATGTGCCAAAATAACACTGAGGTGTTCCTTAGAGAGGAGTGGGGATACAAGAGTTAAGGAATGGATTTAAAGTAATTTGGTTCCAGTAATGTATTTGCTTCTAATATCACTATCCCTCTTTTTTTTCTTTTTTTACTGTCCGGTTATCCAATGCAATTTACAATACATTTTAACTTCCTAGAAGTACAGCATACTTGTCTTACTCATGAGCTATTTTCTTTCTAATGTACGAGATTAGCTAACATATTGTGCAATCAAAACAAGGAATAGTCTCATATACAAATAAATAAAACATATAAAGGTTAAACATCAACTCTCACATGCAAAGTGAATGTATAGAAACACTCTGCATCTTATGTTTTTTAAAAACTCTGAGTCTAAAGGTGGTAGAATCACATAGATGATGGATAACAAAATTTTACTCAGAATATTACAATAAATTCAATATTTTGTAAGTAAAGATGGGTTTTAATCATGATCATATTCACAGTAAATAATTTATAAAGTTCATTCATATTTGGGTCTTTTTCCCTACTTTTTCTTTTTTTTTTCTTTTTTAATACATTTTAAGTCAGAGTGGAATATTCAGTTGCCTTCAAATACTTTATTCACGTCATAGCACTAAGTAATTGCTGACTTACAGTTTCTGAAGTCTGATGAGACCTTACTTTGCAAGCAAAACAAAGCAGCTAACAAACAAAATTACTTTGATCAGAAGAAAGCATAAATTAGAAAAAAAAATAAAGTAAGTGAAATTTCTACAAAGGAAACTTTGTAAGAGAAGAAATGGACATATTTATAAGCAGACAGAGAATTAGGTCTATTAACACATGATAAAGGGACTGTTTGCATAAACAAGACTAGACACAAACATATTAACACGACAGAGTAAAAGAAATTTAATGCTAACCATATTTTAATTTAGATATTTGTGCCTTTCTTAATCAGGTGAAGCATCTAATTTTTTTGTACTATGGTATTTTATTTTTTTTTAGTATTTGCCATAAGCAGTCTAGATCCTGGTATAAATTGCTAGTCATACTTTCTTTTTTTTAGATGATCCATACAGTATTTTCCTCTACTGGGAAGTAGTCTAGTTCAAGACTAATAGAAGCTAATCTGTGCAGGTGGAACAGTCTATCTCTAGGGGCAAGATACCATCTGTCTGTCTAAAAGCAAGCCTTCCTGGCTTCCATCAAGTGGAATAGCTCTTGATTTACTTACTTACCTTTTTTTTTGCTATAAATTAAGTGAAATAAAATGAGTCAGCAACAATTTGGAAGAGAAACAAAATAATCTAGTTGGTTTAATCCATCGATATGAGAAAGGAAAAAAATCAAATTTGAATTCTGAGGAAATGATTCACAGAAATTGAGTTGAAAGCCTAGAGACACAGGTATCTTCCAAATCATTATGGTATTTCAGAGTAGCCCGAATATCAAATATAAACAGTATTTGTAATTTGTAGTCAGCAGAATCTTACATGTGTGCATTTTGCAATGTTGTTAGATAGAAATATCAACATTTTTAGCCTTCTGAAAAAATCTCTTAAAATACATTGTATTAAGATAATTATCAACATTTTGGCATTAGCTCTTCTCATGGACACATTCTCTTACTGTTTACATGGGCTTAATTTATTCTGGTTTTCTTTGTTTGTTTGGGTTTTTTTGAAAAGCATAGAAACATAGAGATCTGTAAACTGTCATATATATTAAGACCACACAGGCCAAAGTTTTTATTTAAAAGGCAGAATTTACAGCTGTTTTCTGTGGTTCTGATCTTTAAAATAAATTGACATGTGACTACAAAGTGTTAAGTCCTTTGGATAAATCATTTGAATAAAGCTGCTTATCATACAGACCTAGGACCAGGCTTCTAAGTGGCTCATAGGAAGTGCAGTTACCGCAAAGAAAGGAAATTATTTCTTTTTGGCAATGCTCAAGCAATAAACTGAAAGTAGTTCAACTCATTCTTGACTATTAGTTATAGCACAGTTCATTTTGAAAGAGTGAATCATTTTTCTAACTTCATAATGAATGTGAATGTCAGATTGATATACCTGTATGTAGTTATTGTGCTGCCAAAAGCTAACACTCATATGAAGCGGATACAAGAGACAGTGGTTAATGTTACCACAAAAGTTCTTTTCCTTGTGAAAAAAGCTTCCTTGGATTAAATCCATAAATTGATCTGAAAAGCAATACTGCTTTAAAGAGGTGTAAAACTAAAATAAGTTTAAAATATTTAATAAAAAATATTGGAGATTTAAAAAACCCTGATGCATCACAGCTGTAGGACCAGAGCTTGAAAGATGTACTACTATTCTTTCACAAACATTCAGCATTTCCTGCACCTTTGCTTATAATCAGTTATGTCTCGTGATGAGGGAGTGGGTTTCCTCTTCACTTTCCAGATAGCCTAGGACAGAGATAAGCCCAGGAATGGATAATATTGACAGCCTATGTTGGTGTCTATTTTATACTGTGGTATACTATGATGGAATTGCAATACACTAAAGGGGAGTTTTCTTCCCCTTTTCCTTAAAGCGAGCACTCCCCAAAGCACCAATAAGCTTTCATTATGGTTTTTAGAGCACAATATAATAAACTAGAAAAAGCTGTTCTTTAAACAGGGCAACTTAAATTTTACTTGCATGAGACATTAAAATAAAACCAAATCTGTTCAACGCTAACCATTCCTCACAGATTCTGAGCCACTCATCTCATCTTTATTTCTAATCCAAAAGTTTTTAGTGTCTTCCTAGGTTGAAAAACTCCATCTTTGTTCATAAGAAAGAAGTTTTCTTTTCATAGTCTCTGAGATTTGGCTCAGGTTTAGGTTTTCTCCCTGCTGCATGCAGGCACTCTGCATTCCACAAGATACTGAAAATTTGCAGTCTTGCTGTGTCTCTCATCTTCCTTCCCTCCTCATTGAGAAACTCTGCCAGCCTGAACACTCTCACTTCTCCCCAGAATGAGAGTCTCCAAAGAATGGAGGTCTCTGTTGTTGACATGTGGAGCACTCAGGACAGCAAAACCAACTTACGCTCAACCACATCATCTTTAACTGAGCGTGATACCACACATGCAATAAACTAGGAACCAGTCAATCAAATGATTCTATGTCTGACAAAAATACCTACACTTGCACCAGTCAAAATTCACTGTTACAGAGGGACATAATAAATTTATTTTTTAGTTTTTCCAACATAAAATGTGGAAAACTGAAAATGTGTTACTACAGAAATATGTGAATATGTGTATTAATAGTAGATTTACAGAGAAGCAAAGAGGAAACCAATTTTTTTTGTGCAAATATAAGGTCTACCTGATGGTAGGGTACCAGGAGTTTTTGTATGACAAACTATTTTGAGTATTAATGAGGATGTGAGAGGTAGCAAAAATACATAAAACAATGCAGAATTCTGCTTTTCAGTCAGTATTGAAGACTCTTGGAATTCATTTAATTAGTAACCAAATAATAATTGTTTTTCTTAAATCTTTTTTGAAATATGTTCTTTTCTTGGAATATGTTTTGTGTAAGAACTACTTCCCTTTCATCTTACTTATATTTCTGTTTTTATACTTTCAAAGAAAATTACCAATATATCACATTTTGCTCAAAGGTTTGGAAGAAAAAAAATTAAAAGAAATGGTTATATATGTTTGTGGTTATGTTTTGGACTTTTTTAGTTAGTTTGTAGTTTTTAATTTTTTTTTTCTGTTTCAAGAATTGCTGAATGATTAATTACTACTGAAGGCTTGACACTGACAGTAGAATTAAGTATTACTTGTGATACCTCAAGGTTTTTATGTATTTGTAGATTTTTATACTTCTATATAGTTTCTTACATTTAGAGTAGCTAGCAGCCTCTAACCCTGTGCTAGCTTTCTTAAGAGTCAGATAATAGCTGGAACACCATGCCTGGGAAACATGTACCAGACCTAAGATAATTAGACACCATGTTAGTCAAAACAAGAAAGCAAAGCCCAGCAACCTTGGAGAAGCTCCAATAAGGGAAAGTGGTGTGAAGATGATGATAAAGAATGAAGTAAAGGGGCCTTAAGACCTCCAACTCAATTCTAGGAGAGGCATGCCATGGGGCAGTCCCAGGGGAAGTTCTGGGTATGGACATTTCTTAGATTGGCTGCAACCTTTAGATATGATAATTGAGTAGTGCTATAAAATTAGTATCCTGCCACGTAGGAAAACCTTTTCCAGCTCTTACACCCTGTTGACATTTATACACACACACACACACACACATACACACACACAGTTTCTCTGTGCCTGCTTTGCTCTCTGCTTCCCAGCCTGGTGTGGTGCCCTGTGCTCCCCACCCCCAAAAGGCGGAGGTGGGGGGGAGGGGGAGGGTGTGCTCAGAACAGCTTAACATCTCTTCTGCTTGCAAAGCGGGGTTTTCTCCCTTCCTTGCTCCTCCACTGCTAAATGGGGGAGAAGGTGTTTCCCCTCCCTTTTTCTCCCGGGCTGGACATCAAGAACCTCAAGTCCTGCTTGAAGGAAGACGAGACCAGTAATGGGAAGTGGGTACCAGTATGAGCTGCGGGGGGTAGATGAGCTGCAGGGAAGCAGCTGCAAAAGGGAGTTTCTCCCTTGTTTATGCTGGATTGGGAGGTGAGCTGACTTGGGCCCAGATGTTGCAAGAGTCAGTCTTCCCAACCTGTGGGTGAAAGGGTCTTTCACCTGGGAGGGGCAGATCGTTGTCCCTTGTTTGCTTTGATAAAAACATGGCAGAGTGGCTCAGGGGTTGGCTGGGTATGTGTACAGTCAGAATGAAAGGTATGCCTTTCGGATTAATTTACTCTGCGTATTTTTGAAGCGGTGGTGCTTGGAAAAAGAGCTTACATGGTATTCCTGAGACCGTGAGTTCAATCCAAGCATTGGTCTTTTCTATCTGTTACTTGTCAACATGGGTTGTACTCCTTTATACTCTTTTCATACTCCTTTATATTACCCCTAAAACCATATAAGTAAAAGAACTCTTCTCTACTTTACCCAAATAATGTTGTCTTGGAAAGTTTTTTTCTGCCTGTACGGCAACACTTATTATGAATGTCTGTTGAGCAGCTAGCTATGCAAACAGACCTAATAAGTAATCCACAATATGTTACATAAAATTTTAAATGTCTTTGCTTGGAAGGATTAATATATGGAGGTTTTATGTAAGAATTTGAATGTTCTTTAGTGTGATTTTATTAACACAGGTTTTACTTGGATAAAATATGTTGATGCAAATAGAGTTGCAAGGATGGATTAAGCAGGTTTTTTCACAGTAAAAGGCAACTAACTACTCATAAAGACTCGATTTCCATTCTAATTGATATTATTTTTAGCCTATTAACTTACAAAATGTGTATTGTTTACTACATAGAATAGTTCACATTAAAATTATTAAAATATATGATGTGACATATTAAGTGAAGTCTTCACAAACTGCATAAGTTTTATCTCTTTTATAAAAAATATTTTGGATGTTAGAATTTATATAAAGACCTTATTATTTATTATCATCTTGTTGAACAAGTTCTAGACATCAGCATTGACAGCAGTGGTATCATGTTATTCATATGACCAGTTACACTGGATGAATAATGAATGAGAAACAGTCAAAACAAGCAATTTGCTGACAACCCTTAGGCTGAAAATAACTGATTAAAGCTATTTTGGGAATACTGATCTTTAACAAGGGTAGTCAGAGAAGTCAGGATGAGTTTGTGATTGACTCAGGAATGAAACATATCTATCATTCATAAAAACTCTTGGGTTTATTTTTGAGAGCCTGACCATTAGTCTTTTAAGATGTTTGAGGCTCATTTGTGGCAAGAAGAAATTGCATTTGCCAGTGCCTTGGTTGCTTTTTGATTGGCTTCCATACTCTTCCCCAAATCATATGTGGGAAAAAAACCAAAACAAACCAAACAAAAAAAACCCCCAACAAACTAACTAACAAAAAACCTCAAAAAAACCAACAAGAAAAAAAAAAACAGGGAGCATACAGCCTGGAGTAAAGCCTATCATTTGGCAGTAATACTGCAGCATTATTATTTGGATAGTAATACAAAAAACTCTGCTTGTTTATTTTTACACAAAGAGATGTCAGTCCTACAGGGAGCGGTGCCAAGCAAGAGGGAAGAGGAAAAGGAGGAGGTGGGAAATTCTATTGGTTGCTGTGGAAACCAGTATCATTACTATGATGCTTTGAAAAAAAAACACTGAAGGACAAAGCTTTAAATATATTCAAAATTACCTTTACATATTTACTGTTGCAGTGATATTTCTATGATAAGATCCACATAAAATGTTGATAATCCCAAAAATATGTAAGATGTTTCCATGGTATCATCAGCTTCACACATCAACCCCACCCACCCCTAATATTTTGAAAACTAAGTTTGTTTTATCTTGTCTTTTTGAGATCTTTGTGATTTTTAATTTATATGGAAATATAAAACTGTATTTCAAATAAGAAAGGCTGAAAAAATGAATACTTAGTGTGGGAAAGGATGAGCTGTCCATAAAAGCTGAAAGTTTCCCATATCTGGAATATCCAGAATGTACAGGTTTGTTTTCTTAATGCCTTCAGTATAGTCTAGTTTCAATATTGCAACTCTTCTGCAATTTGGCTTTGTATGAGCCACATCATTTGCAGGTCAAAACCTTAAGTATAATCAATCATTTATCTGTCAGTTTCTTTAAGATTTAGAATTTTAAGGAGTCACTGAAATAGGGAACAACTATCATATAGTATTAAGTACATTAATATCTTGGACATATGTGGGAGAACAAGATAGCTATGAGACATGGAAAAGAAACTTTCAGAAGTGGACTTAAGAAGACGGAGAGACAGAGGACAAAGCAGAGACTGTGGAGCTCCAAACGTTTATGGCAGAACCTTAAGGGAAATACTGGACTTTGGACTTTTCCTGATCCCTAGGACTATTTTGTGAGTATATGATTGTTCATAGAAATCTGTAACCCCCCTTTTATGGTTGTCCGCATGGTTATTTCCCCACGTGCACCCCTCATGTTGTCCCCCAACATGGCAGATCCCTTGTTGTTTTACCCTCGGTTCCCCTCCATGTTGTCTTCTTCCCCCTCACAATTTTCCACCTTTGCCCTGGACCCTGCTTCCTTTTTGGTTCATTTTCCCACCTTTGGTGAGTTGCCCCCAATTGGCTGTTTGGTTGCCCGGTTACACACTCCACCCCCTATCCTATCCAATTGCATCCAAGTTCTAGAACCTTCCCTTCTAGAACCTTCCCTTCTAGAACCCTGTGAAAACCTGAGTCCCAGGTGAACAAATGCCTTTTGTGCCTTCACCCTCAACTTGGTGCAGTGTCACATGCAGAAGGTCCTCGGTCGGCAGCTCATCAGACATATTCAAATATGAAAAGTAGCTTGAGGAAATAAGAGATTCACTTCTGAATGAATCCTGATGAAAGAAAAGGCATAGCCTGGATTATATGATATGCAAGTTAATAATCAATTCACAAATTTTAATTCAATCTTGTTCAAATCTTATTCAAGTGATATGAATCTGACTTTGCATTTTGCAAGATACTTTATTTTCCTCATTTTAGGATCTCCTCTTTTGGTTTTTTTTCTGTATTTCCAAGTTTACAAATAAACATGCACAGCTTATCAGCTGATATAAATAGCAATTATAGTGTGGTGCTGTTTGTTTTCCATCCTTTAAAACACATTATGGAATTTGTATTGAAATATCAAAGGTTCAGAATGCATTTTGCATTTTCTTTGAGGCAGGACTCTCAACAGTGTGGCTTGCAGTGATAAGCCAACTCTGCTGGAGCACATCAGTCTCGTACAGTAAAACCAGTGAAAGGTGTGAACATGTAAGTCAGAGAGATGCAATGCAAGCCATCTAGTAGTAAGCATGTTAAATAATTTCCTTGTTTTACCTGAGTATGTGAAGGAAACACATTTTTCCTTCCTGTTAAAGGATTTAAACACTTTGAAATAGCCTTTAGCGCTGTGTATGATGGAAGATTTTGCCTTGTGAATATAAACAAGTAAATATAATTTTATAGTCAAAATTTAAAAATGTTCTCATTCATTTGTGCTTCTTGAATACTATTTTAAAAGAATTAAATAGTAAGACTGAAGTTGGAATAAAATGCAAATCTTGCAGTCCTCATCTTGTTACATTTTTAATAGTTCTCTTTCTTGTATACACAGATTGCTGGATGAAGATTCTGCAGTCAAAGGTGTGCCATGAAGATACAAAAAATATTTTAATATTAGCACATTTATGAGGGATCAGTCACATTTTAAGGGAAAGAGTGTTTTAATATATACCACTTCCTGTCCTGTTTTTGGTAATTTTTACAGTCTTCTGCCCAGGACTGCAGTTTGTCAATTTGCCTTTACTGGATCTTACAGAAAGCAATCTTATAGTTTTGGTCTATGTTCTGTTTTTTGTCTTTTTTAGCCTTGCTATAATTACAATTTGTAACATGATGGGAGGTGCCAAATTTTAGCGTTCTTCTGATATACAATTCAGCCTTGCTTTCAGTGATACATGATTTTCAGGGGATTGTCTTCTACATTCACAGCTCTTACCTTTTTGCCCTGTGAAATGTTTGGAGAAACCAGTTATACAGCTAGCCATGTCCAACGCCAAATTCTTCGACAGCTGTATTCCAGGGGAAACGCAACAGATTCTTTAACCCTTGCCACTGTTCCAACTTGAAATAGTTTAGCTAAGTAACCCTACACAGGTGTTGTAGGTTTGGCAGCATTGTGCACGGTGGTTTTGACTTTAAGCAACCTAACCTTATCTCTGTCCCCCAGCAAAAAACACAGAGGTACACGTACACATCCACATCCAAGACTTGCTGCATGCTACTCCATTAGGAGATTTTGGGTCAAATCTACTTACAGGAGTAAATAACACCAGTATTTTGGTCATCAAAAATCAATTTAGCAGTCAAAGGTTCAAAAGAGGGTTTTGGTTTTTTTTTTTCCCTCGGGATGATTGTCCTGGTTTTAGTTCTCTTAATGTAATCTTTCCATTTCAACACAGGTTTGTCATTCAAAAGACAAATCATGCAAATATTAAGTCCAGTAGTGCTATCTGTAGCAAATCTTTCAGTGTATTGAAAAGCTTGTAGAACCAAGTAGTTGCATGTGATTTTAATATATCGATATTCCTAGTTTCCTAAATCTTATTTCTCATTTCTTCAGAATCTCCATTTCTAAAGGCTTTTTTACTGCTGCCTAAAAATTTCTATTTGAACCCACTTGGGAAACATCTGTCGCCTGAGAATCAGTCCTTGTTTTCAAACTGGGTTATATTTTGAGTTAGAATTTTTCACTGATTTTTAATGTAGAATTGTATCCTGACTTTCTGCTGGATGTAAGCCCAGTCTGCGTGGACAAATCCAAATTTGGATCAACAGATTCTGCTTCAGTTAAGCTATGTCCTATATAACTGACTGGGCTTTTTTGCTTGTTTTAAAGTTTTGGAGTTTTGTGTGTGTGTGTGTTTTGATTTTGTTTTCTTCTTTTCTTTTGTGTTTTTTTTTTTTTAAAAAAACATTTCACAAGTAGTCTACTTAAATAACTTTACAGAGCTCTTCCTCCCAGATTCCTCTTTGCTGTGCTTCATTTCTGTATCTCTGATGAGTATAGCCCACTTCATTAGTTTGTTAATCGTTTTATAAGTGCTTTTGTAATTGTTTATGTCTTACAATCTACACAAAGACATTGCTAATAAAAGGTTGTCATCTTTGCCTGAAAACACTGATAGGTACTGCACAGCTCTTCCCTGGCTGCTCATTCACAAAAAAGGTGCAGATCGGAGCATCTGGAATGGTCAGGGCCTCCAGCTTAATCTACACAATTCACATTTTTTTCAGGTAAACATTTTTTGCCCTCTGGTAGCTGCTGCTCTCAGGGGAAATATTTGCTAATAGTAGCCAAAAGATTTAATGGAACAATGAAAGTAGTGGCTCAACAGCATACTGCTTATTAGGTTTGTGATCAGAGCCAACAACAAAAACCAAGCATAATGAAAGGTAATTTTATACTAGCAATTTTTATAATGTAAGCATAATAAGAATGTTCAAATTCATGTAGTAGAATGCAATCTGCATTGATTAGTGTATTTAAAAAAAATAAATTAGAGTACAGAGGTAGATTTAGACTGATTTAAGTAACTAACAGAGGAATTGCAGTGTATAAATATTAGTCACCTGTTATATCCACAGAAATCCAGATAGTCTTACAACAAGGTAATACGTAACATGGGGAAGGGTAGTCCTGGAACCCCAATCTCTATTTGTTCTTTACAACAGCATTTATATAGATATGTAGCTATTTATGTAATCTTCAATACAGCAATTGCATAGTGCAAAATGCATAAATGTAACAGGAAGTAAAGATCAGAACTCTGTCTCTGCTCCTTTCAAGGTGAGACCAAAAATATTACAATGAGTCTTCATTTTGCCTGTTTTTCTTCTCTTGTTGTGACTTTGTATTGCTTGCAAGACTGATAGCCTATCCTAGATGGATATATAATGAAAAAAAGTAGAAACAAGCGCAGAATATTATGAAGAATGAGTGTCTGAGGCAGGTGGTGCTTTAAAAAAAAATATCTATTTTTGGTATAATACTTATCAGTTTGTATGTTCCTTGTGTCCCTTTCCTTTTGCTGATACAGGTCAAACATTTTATTCTGCTTCTAATAATGTTTTATTACTTTAACACCAGCTGTCACTGTCTTGGGAAGGCATTATTTCCATAGTGTGACCATTGTATACCTCAATTTCACTGAAGTGTTTGTATTTTCAGTATAGCATTCTATGTCAAAAGGTAAACCAGAAAGCTTTGAATTATTGGGAGGGGGAAGAAAAAATTATAGAGAATGGACAATGAAAATGTGAGAATAAGTTCCTGGAAATTTTATTGTAATAAAAGTCAACTTCCTGACAAAATTGAAAATTGATTGATTTACACTGTATTTCTCAGTATGTGAGTAATAAAATTCAGGAAATAGAATGTATGTTAATCCACAGTGTTCTGTAACAGAAAAAAAAAAGTAACTACATTGTGTTTGTCATGTTAATATATAAATCTGATCTAAGCTTCAATAAAACAACAAATTTTGATTCATTTTTAACTACTACCCCTTAATGCCGACACTGCACTTAGTATCAAACATGTGAGTTGTCTTCCAACATACATTTCCTTGTTTTAATTTCAGATCACTTAACAGTTATTTTCTGTGAGGAAGCAACAAAATGTTTCCATTTTTTCTCCTGTTTCTCATTGTAATAGTCAGGAGGGTATCCATTTTAATCTGAAACTACTCTGTGGTTTATCCCCGCCTCAGAAAAGCAGCTACACTGGAACAACATCTGATTTCTGCTTGTGAACTCTAGAATGAATAAAACCTTTATTTGATTTTTAAAGACCTAGGCACATAGTGACCTGATTTGTTCCAAGAAGAATCCTTAAAGAGCACTTGAGCTCTAAATACTTTCAAATCTCAAGATATGGCTTAGACAATTTCTAGATTGTGTTTTTAACTGCCAATATAAAAGTTTTAAAAAATAAATGAAAAAAAAATCTATGCACCGTTTGGCTCATATTACAGATTAAAAGGAGGAACCTGATATTTTAGATAATTTGGACATGCAGTCCAAAGCAGAAAAAACATATAGTGTAATGTGAAATTAAATAACCTGTTTTCTTTCCAAGAAAGATTATTTAGAATAAATATATGACGAATATATTTAGATCTGTTATGTGCAAAATTGTCTAGCAAAAGAAGACATTTTCATATTGAGGCCAGGATCCTGTAGGAAATTAGCTATGATTATCTGGTCAAATCTCTTTGGATATCCATTTAATTGAGCCATGAAAACTGAATATTACTATAATTGAGATATAGCTAAGTTTTTTGTAAGTTTTTTTCTGTCTAAGTCTATAGCCACTTGACACTACTTCTCAAAGTGAATCTCACACATTGTATAATGAGTTGGCTTTTATTTTGTTTCTCCCTGTACTCTGAAAAGGTCAATAAATGCTTTTTTTGAGTCATATAGCTTTGGTGTGAAATAAACTAGAAAATGGTCAAGTAAATCTTATATATGGTCAGGAAAATCTGACAAGGAGGAAAGTGGCTGAATTTTTTTTTTAATTATTCCAATATACACAAAGAAAATTTATGTCACCTACAAAATTAAAAACTAGAGACTAAAATTAGTCTTTTTCTTATTTTTTACTGTTTAAGCCACTGTTTTGCATACTGAGTTTGAATTCCTGTTCATATCTTAACCTCAAAAATCCTTGAAGTAGGAGAAACCATTTCCTTTTTAAGTATCTTACCGCAGGAACAAACATTATATAAATGTTTATTGAGAAAAAAAATAAATTCCAAACTACCTGTTTCGAAACAGAATATTTTTTTTTTTAACCAGCTGAAAGATAATTCTTGCTTATGTTCTTTTCCCTTTTCTCCTGATTAATTTTTGTGTTTGGGTGCTTTTTTTCTTTTTAACTGGATTGTAACAGTGTAATATTAAAAATATTGAACTATGGTAATTTTTAATACTGGGAAGAGAAAAAAGCTTGGATCAAATATCTGATTTAAAGGAGGCACATACAACTTGAAACTGGTCAAGTACCCTAAGTGGAGACCTGTGAAACAGGTTTCTACAAACATCCATTTAGCACTTCAGTGTAAATAACACCACAGCTTGTGGTTCTTTTATGCAGACTTAATTCATGATACAATTTTTGTATTACTATTTTCTGAAATTTTGTGTATTCACGGAGCCAAAGGCAGAGAGCAGTGTATGGGCAGGAAATAATTCCCTTTCTCACAAAAAGAAATTCCCTTTGCTAGTTAAGCCTCTGAACTGTCAGAGAAAATTCCAGTTGAATAAGTCATGGAGTTAGCTAAGAAATAACTCATGAAATGAGTGATATACAGGGTATACAGATAACCTGTTTCTCTGTTTTTCTGTTTTGGTGCTAATGGTGTGTTTCTAACAAAACCAGAGTCCACTGTATGAGGTAGCAACAGTAAAAGCCTGAATACATAAAAGCAGAACATGGATGGTAATTATTTGTTATCATATTCAAATATCCAGTAGAAAATTACAGGGGGTTTGTTGTTTTTTTAATCTTGATCTTGTGAAAATAAAAAGTGGTGAACAGGAAAAAACTCAATCTTTTCTCAGTACAGATATCAAAATATAATTTTTAGGCTCTGTATGATTTAAGGAATTTTAAACAGAAACTTGTGCCTCTCCAAATCTTTCTGGAAAAATTGTACATTATCAGACTAACCTGATAATAATCCTGGACTAGTACATGTTTGAAATTAATCATATCTATATTTAGCTACAATAACTACAAGTGCACAAGGAACTACAATGTCAGGAAATTATAATATGTTAATGAAACATGCCTTCATATGCTGTGAAAGCCCAATGAATATATTTTGTTTAAAAATATTCAGATTTAGTACCAGATCTTTATTTTGTGAGTATATTACAGATCTATGTATTGCCTTTATAGTCACTCTGTTAAGCTGTGCTGGCACATATTCTGTTTACTAATAAGGATAATTTCCCAATGTAATACAGCTCTTCTAAACCAGATTTCTTCAATAAATGCATAATGTCCCAAATTACATTCCCAGCACATTTAATTAAATTGTTCTCCATTTCATTCCATCTGGAGTCTCAAAGGGATATAGCAGCTCAAGAATATTTGACAGTATTCAGCCACGAAGCTACCTGATTTTGGTACATAAACCTTGTAACTAAGGGTAATTGTTCTCACTCTATGCATTGAGATACACAATGACAGAACATTACTGTACTTCTAGCTTCACCAGAAAGGCTATGAATCAGTAACTGTTGTCACAGTAGGATATATGAAGAGGTAAAACATTTATTTGACTTATGAACAAAAGAGTAGTTTGTCTCCACCCCTGTTTGTGAGGTGACCTGCCTCATCCTGGGTTGTACTGATGATATTTCTCTACTGCCTATTGCCATTAATGTAGTTGAAAAAAACTGTTTTTATTATTCCATGCCTTTCTGTCCAGCTTCAACTTCAGCTGAGCTTTAGCCACATGAATTTTGTCACTACAGCAGCAAGCAGCATCTCTGTATTCTTCCTATGTTACTTGATCTTGCTTTTACTGGGCATACACCTTCCTTTTTTGCCTTATTTCCAGGAATACATCCCTGTTCAGCTAAGCCGGCCCTCTGCCTTGCCTGCTTGAATTCCAATATTTGGGAATTACCTGTTCCTGTGCCCTTAGGAGGTGGTGTTTGAATCCTGACCAGCACTGATGGACCCCAGCATCTCTCAGACATTGAAATGGTTAATGGCTTAAACATAGTTAAGATCACCAAAAGAGTTTTGCCAAACTGCATAAAATCAGCTGCTCATCCAGCAAAGCCCACCTCTCCCTGAATATGGGAAAGGACATGGAAAAGGACCTTCAGATAGGATAAGGGAGTGTCATTTTCCAACTGTCTCAGGTACAGACAGGTGTGCATACCCGAAGCTACAGACTGGATTTCCAGATAAGGGAAGAGACCAATAAGAGGCAGATCCTGGTAGGTAGGTGGGATAATCCTTCTTATCATGCCAGTGCCCTCCCTTACATGATGACTCTGCTGTGAAAAATCCTCTGGAGAGCATGGAAAACTTTCACACCTAGCCTGGGCTATTCATCTGAGATAATGGACCATAATGGGCTATGACTGATGCAGACATAATAGATAGCTGAAATATCTTAGATGGTGTCAAAGACTCATGACATGTTCTATGACATTATACATTTTAAAATTCCTCACCCCAGGGGAGGTACAAGTTGTTCCCACCTGAGCCTGAGCATATAGAACTCATGAAATCTTTGAGTTTGGGGAACTTTCCCTCATCTCCCAATGGATCAAGACCATCACTTCAACAGGACTGCAACTACCATTTCAACCAGTAGACATTGAAGGTGCTGAATCCAGCAGGTGATGACTTCATATATATATTTCTGCTTTTTTCCTTTTTTCCTCTTTCTCTCCCTTATACATTTTCTTAAGTGTTATTTTTACGCTTTAATATTACTGTATTACTATAGATGATGGCAACCAAAACATTTATATAACTCTTTTCCTTTGAAGCCAGATTGTTCTAAAACAAACTCTACACAGATATATATTTACAAACACCGATCAGCGTTGTTTCACACTCATCCATCCCAAGGGATTTATTAACAAGAACCTGGGTTGCCCTCACCTTCTGGGGTGGGTTGTAACAGCACCTGCAAAAATATTTTCCCAGGGAATCTTACTTACTAATTGCCTGAGCAGCCTGAAATCTGCTCTCCTCAAGTCCAGAGCTGAGGTTTTGCTGACACTTTTCCTGCTGTCAACACAGACTTTAAACTTGATTGTTTCTTGGTTGCTGTGGCCAAGATGGCCACCAATCTCCACTTCACTCACAAAATCCACTCTGTTGACAAGCATCAGATCAAGGTGAACATTTTTCTGAATCAGGTCCCCTAGGGCTTTTTCTATAAAGTTGCCACCCAGCTTTTTTAGGAATCTTCTGACTCGGGTTGTACTAGCTTTGTGATGTTCCCAGTTAATTTCTGGCCAGTAGAAGTCCCCCATAAGGACAAGAGCAGTTGACTTGGATTTGTCCCTTAGTTCTTGAAATGATAATTCGTGAGCCTCATCATTCTTGGCATCATGACATCCACTTTATTTGTTTGCCCCAGAGGCTCTTGAACTGTGCTTTTAAAAAATATATTCTAAAATTAATTAGCTGTGTGTATTTTGTGATGGTCCTTTCAGTTCTAGTCCAATACTTTTCTTCAGTCTTCAAAATACTGTTTTGCCAAGCAGAATTGCTAATGTGACATTTATTGCTTTTTTCTCTTTATTTTTTTGGTTTATTTGTGCGTCTTCTTTTTCAAAATTATGTTTACTGATGTTCCATCTTCAACTGATTTGAGTATGTCTGATAATCTTGCTGTTGATATGGTATTTCATGAAAAGACAAATTTCTAAGAAATGCATTACTTTTTTTTATACTCATTAAAGCAGCATATTTGGAAAGAACTTCTAATTTCTCCTGTGTTTTGTCTTCCTCAAAGGATTTTTTTCTTTTCCCTTTCATTTAATTAGATTTTCATTATTACCTTTTTTTTTTGGATGGACAATAAATGAAACACTGTTAAAAAGCCACTGAAAGAGGTACAATTGTCCCTGTGCTGTAAGGTGGATATTGATTTGCCATCAAGAGAACTGTATTTACAATTGTCTGCATTATGGAAGGTGGGAATAGAGAAATTTAGCTTCCAACAATTGTAATGATATCTACAAAAGGTAGGAAATAATGACCTCAATTACAAATGGAACTGGCAAAAATGCCACTCAATATTGATGTCTAAAATTTGGAGTAGAATCCTGCTCAAATAATTTTACTTGACTGTAGAATCACAGAGTCATAAAGTGGTTACAGTTGGAAGGAAACACAGGTAGGGTCATCTGGTCCAACCACCTTGCTTATGCAGGATTGTCCTAGGGCACATTGCACAGGATTGTGTCCAGATGGTTCTTGAATATCTCCAGTGAGGGAGACTCCACAATCTCTCTAGACAATCTGTTCCAGTCATCAGTCGCCTGCACTGTAAAGTTCTTCCTCATATCCAGACAGAATTTCCTGTGCATCAGTTTCTGCCCATTGCCTCTTGTTCTATTACTTGGCACCACTGAGAAGTGCCTGACTCCATCTCTTGGCACACTCCTTTCAGATGCTTATAAGATCAGTGTGACTATTTTTCTATCAGTGGCCAATATCTGCCAGGAAAACTGCTCAAACTACATAGTACACTGTGTTTGCATTGTATAGAATGTGTATAGTGTATAGAACATGTGGGATCCTGATCTCTTGGTTGTTATGATAGAACATGATTTACTGCACCACAATGTCTCGTCTGGGATAAGCACCTGCAGTTCTTTCCCGCAGAAAGCAGAGCAGACTCAATTTCTACTCTTGAGATTGCTTTGGGTTTCAGCAGTGGTATGCACTTAGACCTTGATCTTTTCTAGGTTTCTTAGTGGAAATAATGCCTAAGTTGACTCAATTAATAAGGAAATGTGAAAAGTTTGTTGTTATTAGAAATAAATAAATCCTATTCTAGATTTCTAGATTTGTATAATGAACATTAATAAGCTCTAATGTGAGAGGAAAAAAGAGCAAAATAATAAATTCTGCTTGAAATGGCAAGAGAAGCAAACTTTGAGCTATTTTTCTAAGGTAAGTTTGTAAATAAGGAAACCACAGTTGCTGTAATGTTGGAAAGAATATTGCATATAGGAGTCTTCCAATTTTCTCTTTCTGGTACTAATTTTTTTGAGCAATTTAAAAGCAGCCTGGAGCATGAAGATGCCTACAGTGCCAAAGAAAGCTGACTATAGGTGTGACAGACTAGAAGTAGTTGATCAGATAGCACATTGGTTCCCATTCATCTCCTTTTTCATTTTTTTGAAAGGACTTCTGTGTTCAAATGCCAATATGGAGACATTTTGTATGTCAGCTATTTGCAGATAGTCTTTCCTACTTAAGAAAGATGGTTTCCATTGCCTGTGTTATGATAATACACGGGAGGCATGCCCATTCAAATCCTCATGCATATTTCTCACATGATGAATTTTTATTGCAGATTAGAAGTGACAAGAACAGGCTCTCTGCCTTAAAAATACTGTCTATTCATTTACATATATATAACCCAAAGCCTTTCTTTTGTGAAATGGGCCAGTAAGCTACCACTTGAGTCCCTGTACTTTACATACTTATCTCCTAACAATATTAACCTGATGATTATTATTACTGCACCCTTAAAAAACTCTTTTTAAAGGTCCTGGTAAACCTTCAGGGAGCAATACTTTGTTTCTGGGCACCTGGAGAAAAACGGTTTGCATTTACAAAGTTTGTTGATGTAGACTGGCCTGTTCTATGGTGCATAGTGTATAAAGTGAAGTCTGATTCAGTACTATGCTACAGGCTTACTTCACTACATGCCTCCATGGCTGCAGCACCTTATTCCCATTACACATATCTTTAACCTGCTCTCTGTAGTTTTGTGGACACTTGCTGCACATCTTTGTAGGAAATACTGTTGCACTGTACCCACAATACAGAAAATATACACTCAAGACATTATAAGATGGAAAAGCAATTTTATTTAAAAGAAAAGCAGAAACAAAATTTGTTTCACTCCCACCCTCTCTTACCACACAAGCATTAAGACAGTACATGATGCCTGAGAGGTCAGCTGAGTCGTCAGGGAGCAAGGCAGGAGTGCTCAGGCTGTGTGGCCAGCAGCTGGCCACCTCAGTGCTCATGTCCAGATATTAGGATACATCCTGTGCAAAGACGTGGAAGACAGGGGTAGGCAATTCTCTCTTCATTTCATCTGGAGTTAATGACCACATGCACATTTTAGATATACCTTTTTAAACCCTTTTGGAGTGGCAATGTATCCTGGTAGATACCTGTAAGCCAATACCATCCCTGTTTCCAAATGCATGTATTTTATGAAACTGCAAATAGGTCTACAGGGGTGCTGATGACCTGCTAGTCTGGATGTCACTAACACAGGCACTGAGAGCCTGCTGTGTGTTCCTGATGGTACCTCCACTTCCAGATATTCCCATTTATTCTCGATTCGCTCCAATCTTAGCCTTTCAGATTCAATTCTTTACATCTTTATAGAACCTCATTTATTTTTATTTTTTTATTTATTTTAATCAGTGATGCTGAGATTATTTAAATTCATCTGCATTAAACAACTTTACCAGGTCTCTGTGTGGTTAGGGAACATTCCTGCAACCGAAAGATGAATAAATTACATGTCTGAAGGCTCTGAAAATGTTGAAACTTACTTGTTTTTTGCCAAATGCAATAAGAGAACTGACTCACAAATCATTTCAGTTATAGCTGTACCATTGAAGGGACCTACCTGTTTTTCCCTAGAGTGGCTCCTGTAAGCAACCTAGAAAATATGCCATCTGAATAATAAATAGAAGGGAAATAGGATGTGATTCAAAATGACAGTGTAGATGTAATGGTAGCACATATCTAGCGTTATTCACTGATATGTGTTACAGGACAATTTAGATCTCTAGCCCATCAGGTGAAAAACCTCTGGTACCATGTTCTAGTCCTTTGGATATTGTACACATACAGGGGAAAAGAAAACAAAAACCAAACAAACCAACCAAACAAAAAAACCCAAAAAACCAGAAAACTGTTTATGAAGAGAGAAAATGTAGAAAAGAGAGGATTTGTTACTAGACAAAATATCATTTAATTACAAAGTTATGGCCAGGACTCAATGTGTATGCCTGAAACTGTCAAAAAAAGAGGTAGCATGAAATTTTGTGGTCATACACATTAAAAAGATATTTAATATATAGAAAAATAGGTAGACAGATAGATAAATGTTACCCTATACAATGTACAGTTAGTTTCAGCAAATAAAATAAATAAATAAAAAACCTCCCAAACCCACCAAAAAACCCAAACAAACCCCAAGACAAATGAAGGAACAGACTCCAAACCATGTCCACTCTCTCCCTTTCATATTAGAGACTATGAATACTTAGAAATGTGATTATTTAATTTTTATTACAGAACTCATTTACATCACCATAAGATTGAACCTAAGAAAAAAATATGGTATCAGAGTGAGTTTATTTTCAAATATCATTGTTAAACAAAAGTCAGAGGCTTAAGTTCAGTGTGGATATGATATTTTATGTCCTTTCCTCAGCTTGTTGTCTGTCATCAGTGTTGTAATCATGAAAATCCCAGGAAAATCACTTTAGAAATTGAACACCCGTGTTGCCAACATTTAAAGAGAAAAGTGTGACATCAGAAAAGGTGCATCAGGTAGCTGAGGCAAAATCTAGAATCACTTTTCATTTTGGAAGGAAAAAAGATCTTTGGCGTTTAGTCACATTCATTCTTCATAAATTCAGGAAATGTACTGCGTGCAAGGCCGATTTGAATAGACATGGATATCTAGAATGCTGGCACCAGCATCTGAAGCAGTGTCTTTAAATAACAGAAACACAGGAAATTTTTGGTTGAAATTAACCTTAGTTAAATCACGTGGATTCAATCCCATTTCCTGTGATAAAGCCCAATGACAGTCCAAAGAAGTAAATGTAAGCTGTAAATGTAAACCTGCAATTGGGTATGATAAACATAATTTTTTCCACTGCCATAAACTTAATTAAAACAAAAACAAAAAACACTGTCCCATACACAAAAGAAAAACTAACAAACAATAAACAAAACTAACCAAACAACACACCAAAAATGCAAAAAGCTATGTTTAAGCTGATATAGAAAAAAAAAAATTGCTCCCTCCCCAAATTATTGATATACAAACAGAAAAAAAGTCCCTAGTTCTTTACATATTGAAATGAAGAATTAATGTCTCCTTAAGTACAGCTGTAGAATTAATAAAAATAATTCTTATTGTAGAAAATAAAGAATAAAGAATTACCTGTTATTGTGTAACAATGCTGCATGCCCAGAATTGAGGTTAGTATTGAAATGGGAATACTGCTTGAGATTTGACATCTGAAGTTGTTTACTCATTTGTAATTTAGGTGCAAGACAGAGATACTGTTTTTCTAACGTGTTAAATTACACTTCAGGTACCACTAACCTCAAGGTAAGAAGTGTAAATATTAGCTGAACTACATACTGAAAGAAATAGGCTTGATATAGATTCCTCACTTTTTATGTCTTTGGATATTTACCTTCTTTGAATTTACTGCTTACTGAGAACACATTACAGAGGCTTAAAGTGTGTAGTGATAATCTTTGTATTTTGAAAGTTTAATAAGGGTGAAGGAGACAATGGCTTTTCCTGACACCAAAAGAGTTTCCAAGCACAGAGTCCTATCAAAAAACTATAGAATTCAGTAATTTCCTACCCTTCTTTTTGCACCTCAATCATTGTGCTGAAAAATAAGAACAACTCATGGGACCAACAAAAAAGAAATCAATCTAGAAAAGCACTGACTGTGAAACTCAGACCTAAGTAATCCCTGCATGCAGGAAAAGGGAAAGGGAAAAGGAAACCTGGAACACAGCTTTTTACTGGGATACTATTTCCACATTCTTAATTAAAAAGCCATCAAAAAATATGTGAACAATAAAGTCATAAAACAATTCAGAAGAAAGAACAAAGCTAAAAATAGTTCATATTCTGGTTGATTGCTTTAACCACTGTACAGTTACATGAAAGATTCAAAACAGTACAGCTCTGCTTTGCCTATATAATTTAATAGATTTAATCATGGCTATTCTGCTTTATAGTGAGTTCAATTATTACTACATGCATTAAAAATGCTCATAGAATGCCTTTCATCCAAGACGCAGCAGCCTCAGATGCAAAAAAATGTTTATCTTGTGAAAGTAACAAAAATAAACTTCATGGTCAGTTTAGTCATGGTGGTGACATATATGAATTTTCTGGTTTTCCAACACAAAAACGTAGCTACCTAGGGAGTGAAAGTTACACAAACTTTTGGTGAATTTTTATGTTAGAATGACACCCATTTTTGGAAACTGAGTGAAATTCTGCATAATTCTGAGGAAACTTAGGTGACAAAATAATTACGCAAGTACACAGCCATACAATTGCATAAGTGTAAAGCCATCAAGATGAATAATGTAACTAAGGCATTAATTTATTTTTCTGTCAGCACATTACAGATGGCTTGAACATCACAACCAGCAAACTTTCAGCTATTCATTCTTACCATAGTTTGGATTTACTGTAAAACAGAAGCTAATCAATCTTTCCTCATCTCTCCAGTTTTCTTACTATTTCTTGGAGTACATTTTGCAAACAACTGTGGCACTGTGTCTTTTATTTATAATATAGTTTACATCACTGAGTAACACCATGATCTATACTGAAAGTATGTGAAACATTTTCTTTTTTCTGTTTTCAAGTAGGTAAGAAATTCAAGGAGAAAAGCATGAGACAATAAGCATTGCTTTTAACTTCTCTCTCACACAGTAAACTGTCAAGAACAACTGAGTCAGAATAAAATCTTTGGTCTGATTTTGAAGCCTCTATGTAATTAAGGTGTGTCTTCATTGGGAGTTGTTGTAAAATTTCAATACAGTCTTTATCATGCAGACATTTTAACTCATTTCAGTAAGACTGATTCCACAAGGAGATTTCATTGGCATGTAAAATATGAGCAGAATTGTTTCTTAGGGCAGAAAGTTTTGATACCTTTTATATATAATTTTAAAAGATCTTCTAATAAAATCATATTAGGTTGTTTTGTGTCTTAAGAATACCAGTAATACAGAAGTTGCTCGGTGTCAATTAAGAAAACCAAAACAGCCACTGCCACATTTGAGTACATGTAGCTCACTAAACAAATAATAAAAGGAGAAGTCCAAATGGCAGACAGAACAGAAATTCTACTATGAAATAGGTTCCCACCTTGACTTTTCCTTGAGTAACATATGGGCATGCATGAGGATAGTTCTGCTAATTAGGATAAGTGTATAGAAATAGCTGAAGGAAGAAATTGAGTAATAGAGGCCTGTCAAAACTGTTACAGATTTTTGCTTGAGTAAGTATCAAATTGGCTTTCAAAAATTACAGAGAAAGTAAAGAAAATGAAAGAAAAGGAAGGGGAAATTTCTCTAACTTAGAAGCTGAAGATGTTAAGGAGAAAAAAATTCAGTCTAAAATAATGGATTATTCAATATAGTGTGAAGACTGATGTTTTATCCTACTGTTTTAAAATACGTATAATGAAAATATACAAAACTCAATAACAATTGTAGTAAAAGTATATATATATATTCATATACATACAATGAAATACAATATATATGTGTGTAATAAAATATTAATTATATAAAAATGAAGTGTATAGGTAATATTTGTGTATTACAAAATAATTGCAAAAAATTAATATGTTTCTATTAGGAAAGCAGTTAGTTCTGAACAACTTTTACAACCACACTAGGCCACAAGCAGAAATTACTCAAAAGCTTTTTCTGAATTTCTGAAGTCTTAAGCTAGCTTGAAAATTAATAGTTCCTGCAGAGAAGGAATAGAGTGTAAATATCTTTTGTTACAGAGGTGTCAGCTGAGACACAGTTAAGAGAAACACTTTGCAACAAAGCCTCCTGAAAAAAATTTCCATCAGGGCACCTTCTTTCCATTAGCATACAAAAGTTTCTTTTCATGTGTTTTGAGTCAAGGTTTTGTGCAGCCAGATTAAAAATTAGGCTTCTAAAATCATTTGAATGGAATGTTTGTAAGGAAAATACCTGCAAATACTATTCAGTTTAATCTTAACCTTGAACTCCACAATTTGTAGATAAGAACAAAGGACACAGAAGTGTAAAAAGAAATGAGGCAACAATGACACCTTATGGAGCTGATTTCTAACTAGGAGGGGAAGATACATTACAGCAAACAAAATTGATGAGTGAAATATGGTTTCTGTCTGTATGGTAGTTTTACTGTCATTAATATGAACTTGTAAATTCCCTAGCATCTACCTGTTAGGAAACAGTCCTGGTGTGATCCAGACTAAGCATAAATACACAATCATGTTTCTATTAACTCAATCAGGCACAGAGTATTGAGTTTATGTCAAAATGTTTCTTGTATATTGACTTTAGGTTAACTATGGGAAAATGGCGTAAGCCCTGCTTAAAATGTACAAACTCAAGGTTCTGTCATCATTTTTTAACAAATGTAAAAACTGATGAGTTATTATAGAATCATAGAACATTCTGAGTTGGAAGGGACCCATCAGGATCATCTAGTCTAACTCCTGGCCCTGTGCAGGACACATCAAAAATAATATTATTGATCTTGTATGAAAGGTTGATGCATCCCACCTAAATTTAGGCAGCTGAAGTGTAATGTCTGTTTCTGATGCATATGTATGTATAAGCATAACTCAGTTCAACTTGAAGTAGATGCTGGCAATGGGACAGAAGAATTGCAATAGGTATATACTGATTTCTCCATATTAACTGTAAAGACAAGCCTTGCTCAAATGTGATCTAATCCTCGAAATGCTAAATCTGATTTAGGCTTAAGTAAGGGTGTGTTTTAGGAGAGTGTCTGCTCTTTTAAGGGTACGTCATTAAAGAAGACATAAAGACCTGGCTGTGGAGGTTTGAGTTGGCATAACAAAAAGTCATGATGAGAACAAAACTGGCCAGTGGCTCAAATTGGAGTGTGAAAAAGTTTGGGAAGATAAGGAAAGGGAAAAAAACACACAGAGGCACAAACCCTGACCTATTACCATTAAGAAACAATAACCTGAAACAAACCTGGCCAGTCAGGCTAATTGATTGGCTGTCAAGAAACTGCAGGCAAATTTGATTTTTACTGTGTTATATTGCTTTTAACTCAGTTGTATTACTGCTGTCCTTTAATTGACCCTGTTTATATTTCCTTTGTATTGGTGCATCCCAGTTTTCTGTCATCAGAATATTATCAATTCTTTCATGCTCAGGGCACTAAATAAAATTTGAGCAAAATATAAAGCAAAACCAAATCCACACGTAAGACTTGTGAAGCCCTACAAGTAGCATAATTCCTTGCCAGTAATTTCCTTTTCAGTACAGACTGAATGGTTCATCTATTCTTACATTAATCTACATCTTCTTCATCTTAATTAATAACACCTCCCCTGGCAATATATCAATTGCTCTACTGAAGTCCAGATAAAGTAGTTTAGATAAAGCATTGCCTTTGTTTGAAGAAAAAAAAAATAAATTAGAAGCTTTCTTAACAAAGAAACACAGAAGGTTAATTTGTTACTTTGATACATCCCCTCTAATTATTATCTACTATTTAATTCATTGATTTCAATTTCATGAAGTAACTTTTCTTTCCAAAATTAGTAATTTCATTTACACCTCTCACGTTTTGATCTTCATATAAGGCAGTGACCATATCTTTTGTTTATCTGTAAAAATGAACCATGTTTGATTTTGCTACATTACTGAACATACTGATCCCATGAGTTCATGTACCAATTTTCTCAGAATTCTGTAATGAAGAAATATCTGGTATCTAAGTTAGGCCATGATGGATGAGGCCCTGGACAAACTGATTCAGGGGATACTCAAAAGTCTTAACCACATTCCATTAATCTCTTTCCACCAGGAAAAGTTAGGAGGGCCAACATAGTAAGCAAAAACTATAGATGCAAATTGGAGTTATGCATTAGGCAGAACTTATTCGGGTCTAATCTTCACATATCACAGAAGTCCTACCTTGCTATAGGACATCTCTCATACTGTGATCTATCTTTAGGCTTTATATTTTAGGACAGTATTTTTTAGGTTATTTTGTCAAAAAGGAAAGAAAACCCAATAATTTTGGAAGCAAGCCCACTTTTGATTTGAAAATGAAAAGAAGACTGTAATACTGTCTAGCTGAAAATATATTCTGTATGTATTACATTCTGCAATCTGCAGAATCACTGAAACATTTAGAAAGTGATGATCTAGAACCAACATAAAAATACACTAATAAAGTGATATCTTGTTGATATACAAGAAAATCAAAAAATCTTAATTTCAAAAATTTCAAAGATTTATCACTGCCTGTTTTTTTCCTCTATGTACGAGATTTATCAACTGGCTAGAATCTTCCAGAACTCCAGTCAAGATTATACTTCACCTCTAGACACACACAGGTCCAGACTGTGGATGGTTTTGTGTGATCAGGTTAAAAAAAAAAAGAAAAAAGACAGAATTTTTGTAGCATTGCAAAAGTCTTTGTGTGATGGGAAAAGAAAGGGCAAAAGTTTAGAACTGAAAAATCCATTAAAGCACCATTTAAGTTTCTGAGAGCTTCACCATTGATTTCAGTGGCTCTGAGGGGTTGTTAAAAGAAAGTTACAAACCAATATTGCTAGTTTTATCATCTTAATGAAGATTTCAGAGGAAAAGTTGAGTTTATAAACACAATAGGATTTTGCAATTATTAAACTGAAACGTGTCCAGTGCTTTCTCAGTTCAGGAAAATCTAAATTTCATTTTTGCTGTGTTTCTTTGTTAGTTTGCTTTTTCTTTACAAGAATGAAAATCAGTAACAATAATTATATATATATATATGTATGTATGTATGACAGAATTATTATTACTTGCCTGGAAAATAACCCAAGCTGCAGATACATGCCCTTCAAAATCTTGGAAATTGGTTTCAGAATAGAAAGACAAGTTAATAGCTTGACCAGCTCATCTCTCTGTAGGTCTGTTCTCTATAGAGCTTTCTGTAGTGACTTAAACACATAGCTGAAAGGGAATCCTTCTTATTCTAACTTAATGGATCTAAAAGTCATTATAATAGAACTGTCTGAAAGCATTACTGCTCAAAAATGTTTCATATTGTAGGCCAGAAGTGAAATAGTACAACTTAAGAGGTAAAATATAATTATTATCTGCATTTATAATAATGGAAATAATATATAGGACATTAGATCTTTGCTATATTTTCTGTGTAAAAAATCTGGCTGTAATATCAGAACACTAATCAAAAAACTTTATTATCAATATCAAAGAACAAAAATATGCAATGTCATTGATGTTTTCAGCCAAAAAAAAAGTCCTAGTAAAAACCACTGGGGACAGAATTTGAATTTTGCTTAAAAAAAGTGTAAGTACTCAACATTAATTTCTGCATTAACATAAGTGCTGCCAGTTTCATAAATATTTCTTCTAGTTCCTGTGAGTATTTTAATAATTTGTTGTATATCTATGATTTTAAATACTCAGCTTCCTGCTGTAAATTATACTAATTCAGGGTCTGGATATAATAATTCAAATAAATTCAAATAGTGTTACTTTGAGCAAAACTTTACAAAACAAAGAATTTTTTTAAAAATTGTAATCCCTTATATTTCCATAAAGAAATGATTGACAAGCCCTCAAACCTTTAACCCAGAATCTAAGAGATTGGTTCCATTCCAAAATCTATTACAATTACCATGGACTTCAGCTGAGTTTGAAAATTTTTGCTTCTGTGAGCAAATAATTTTTTTTTGTGTTCATGAAATATCTCAAGGTTGACAGTTTGGTTTGAGTTATTGCAGTTTTTATTTCCCCTTTTATTAACATAAATAAATAGAATGTAAATTTTTTCCTCTTATTCTGACATATTTTGCTAACAGTTTTAGTAGTATAGGGCCAATAAAATACCAATATTCATTTTACTTTTATTAAATCTCTATTTATTGTACCTAAAGTTCAGACAGAAAGACAGAAAAATAACAACTTATCAAAGTCTGCCTCTTAGAATTTTCTTCCCTTCTCCAGCTTCATCAAACAATCAGCAGTGATTAGAGATAAATGGATAGATAGATAGATAGATAGATAGATAGATAGATAGATAGATAGATAGATAGATAGATAGATAGATAGATAGATAGATAGATTCATAAATAGAGATGCATGTTACAGTACTTGCATTCATAAATGGCATAATAATATATCTGACCATGAAAATGGTATTTTCAGGTGATCCACTGGTTGAAAAGGAAGAAACAGGTTTCACATAATTAGATTTGTTACAGAAAACATCTTGGCTGCATTCTACCTATTGTTTCACCAGTACTGCGGATCATTAAAACCATTTATGTACTTATGCTATTCCCTCTGTAAATTTTTGTGATATTTCTTTCACTGGTGAGGATTATAATATATAAAGTATATATATGTGAAAAGTCTCATTTTCTTTAATCACTACATATTTTTACAGGACATGAGAATCGAAACAAATAGTTGAATATGATTATTTGAAGACCAGTTGACATTTCAGCTTTACTTTTATGAGTAAAATATTGGTAATGAAATAAGAAAATTAGAAAAAGCTGTAGGTTAAAATAAAATTTTATCCCCTTGAAAGACAAGTAGTACTAAAAATAGTTGTCTCCTGCCTGACAGAATTTGCAATTAAATAACCTTCCAAGTGAATCTGTATGGCAGTCTCAGGAACACTATTGCATTTCAGCACAAATTTACCATATTAAATTCAAAAGAAAAGTCTATAACAGAGTGTGAAGGTACCATTTCAGATTTTAGAGCATCATATGATTTATTACAGCTTACAGGATTCCCAGCAATATGATAATTCATCACCACAATTCTTTAAAAAAAAGTGAAAACTCATGTATTCAGAAACTATTAACATAAAATTTTCATTATCCTGCTCAGAACAAATATTTTCTATTCAGAATCCATGAAGCTTAGCATCATTATTTTTGCTCTGGGTGATGGGGCTTGTCATAAAGAAAAAGAAAGTTAATTTTAAAAACAAAATCCCAGAAGAAAAAAGTAGATCAATAAATGTCATGAAAACTATTGCAAGAAAAGTTTTCTGTTTGATACATTTTATTTCATCTAAACTGTACAACTTTTCCTTGAATAGAAAACTTTTCTTTGGCAATGATAGGTCTGCAAATGAGCAATACTATTTTTTAACTAGTCAGTGTTTATTTGATTATTATAAATATATGCAATTTAGTCCAAACTATAATCTTCAATATGGAAGAGAATATAAAAATGAAGGCCAAGATTTTTATGTAAATCACTTTAAGAGGCTAAAGTTTTCACCACTGAGAGTCATAGCAGATCTTCATTTATATTTATAGTTAAAAATTATGCTTATATTATAGAAATTGTTTTGCAGCTCATTTTGAAGAAAAAAATTCTTCAAACCCTGTTCATCTTCAGAGATTTTGATCGTCCTTTTTGATTGTCCTTTTTCTAATTTTAAAGTGAGTGCACCAAAAATAGATATGACCCCCAGTTTATGTCCTCTACACTTTGATGAGTATTGAACACCTACGTAGCCAAAAGCACCAAATGTCAGGGAAGTAGCTAACACCTTTCAGCTTATGTTAGACTTGCAATTCAGCTGTAGTATTTCACATGTTTTGAAGCAACGTGATTTTTTTCTTCTGATTTTATTTTGTACTAATACCAAATAACAATGGCATATGTGTTAATATATGATGGGTCTTTTATTTTGAATAATCTACTTGATTGTCATCAAGGGATTGCATTATTCATTCTGATCAGCAAGCAGAATATCTAAGCTATCATTTTTTAAAAAATCTATTATTTCACTAAGTAGCTTGTTAACACAATAAAGTACCTGATATTACTTCAAGAAATTTATAGATACAACATTTACATCACTTAGTGAGCCAAAATAATATTCTAAATTAATGAATTAATTCATTCTAAGTTGCTAATTTTTACTGCTCAAAAGCTAGTTGCCTAGTGTAAGCTAGTCTGAGCTCATTCTCATATCTGGAATCATAGAACCATCAAATCATAGAATCATTAAGATTGGAAGAACTGTTCAAGATCCTCCAATCCAACTCTTCACCAAGCACTATCACTGTTACCCCTAAACCACATCACCAGATCCAGGTGTCTTTTAAACACCTTCAGGTAAGGTGAATCCACCATCTCCCTCGTCAACCTATTCCAACGCCTGACCACCCTAAGAGTGATTTTTTTTTTTTTTTCCCCAATGTATAATCTGAGTGTCCCCTCTCTCAGCTTCGGGCCATTTCTTCTAATCTTCTCACTATAGGCATGGCAGAAGAGACCAGCTCCCACCTCACTACAAAGTCCTTTCAGGTAATTGTATTGAGTGATGAGGTGTCCCTGATTCTCCTCTTCTCTAGACTAAAGAAACCAAACTCCCTCAGCCATTCCTCATAAGACATTTTCCAGACCCTTCATGAGCCTTGTTGCTCTTCTCTGGACACAAATATAGAATCAAAGAATATCCTGAGTTATCAGGATCCACAAGGATCAAAGTTCACTTCTTGACCCTGTACAGGACCATCCCCAACAGTCACACCATGGGCCTGAGAGTATTGTCCAAGCACTTCTTGAACTCTCTCAGGCTTGGTGCTGCAACCACTTCCCTGGGGGGCCTGTTCCAGTGCCCAACCAACCTTTGGGGGAAGAAACTTTTTCTGATATCCAACCTAAACCTCCCCTGACACAACTTCAGGCCATTCCCTCTGGTCCTGTCACTGTTCCACAGAGAGAGGAGATCAGCACCTGTCCCTCTTAGTTAAAATGTTACCAGTCATAATTACCTTCTTATTATGCTGGTTTTTTTTCTTACCATTGGACTATTTATTTTCTGAAGACAGAATAGTTTTTGTCAGCATGCAGATTCTGAATCTTGCTTATTTTTTAAAGTACTGGTTCTAGCTTTGACGAAACACAAAACTTATCATGCTTTCTGTCATGTCATAAAATCTATCATTTATTTGCTTTATGCTTTAATCATACATTCTTAATATAATCATGCCAGCATTCTTATTTATCATAGATCTGATAACTGAAGTAAAGTGTTATCTTTACCTACTAATAACATTCCTATGCAGTACTAGTATGGAAAGTAACACAAACTTAGGCATGCTATCAGTGTCTTGGTAATGGTGAGGACATTGTTTCTGCCAAAGTGAGCTACTTTTTCAATAATATCACTTCAATCAAGGGACATCTGCTTGTGTTTTGTGATTTTTTTTTTGTAATGCTAGAATGATCTTTTAATGCCAGACATACTTCCTGAATAAAAAGAATGAGTCCTTCAGAGTTATTCAACAATTCATAAATTTTGAAAGTATGGTAACAAACAGAGAAAACGCAATGAGCAATTTTCTAATTTTCTCCTCACATCAAAACAGAAAAAAAAAAAGGTTTAAGAAAGTCCTTCTTCTAGCAATATTAACCCTAACAGGAATATGTTATCAGCTTTGACACTGTCAAGAACCTGAAGATCACGTGCCTGGAAAGCTAAAGTTCCTTTTGCTTAAGAAATACTTCAAGGTACTTTGGGTTGTTCAGTGAACTCTGGTCCATTCTAGAACTTTCCCTTGAGAAATTACATTCTAGAAGCAAAGTCTATGAATCATTCTTTGAAGTAATGATCAATGACTAAGAAGTCAAATACAAATCCCAGCTCCAGCAGTAATTATCAGGCTATCTCATTTATTAAGTTTGTCAATATCTTGGACAAAACAAATGAATTAGCCATAATCTAAGATTATTTCAATTTCTAAGGTCAAGTAGATGCTCTGAAATGCAGTTTTGACTGTAGCAAGATGAAGCAATGTATTGATTTTTAGATATACTTTTTCAGTAAATGTAACATTTCATATTTCTTCCTTTTTTTTCCTTTTTGTTGTCTACTTGGGATTTTTTCCAAATGTATTAAAATCAAGGACAATATCAAGACCTTTACCCGTATTTTAATTTTCTCCTATCAAAGATATTATCAAAATGTGCCATTAATTAAAAGCACACAATGACTTGATAATATCAGACTACAAAGGATACAATTAGAATTTATATTATCTCTCTGTGAAGCAAAGAAGTTGTTACAAGCACTCATGGAAAATATCTTCCATTCCAAGAATCAAGGAATTTCTAAAGGAATAGTAATACTACTTTGAGATGATGCTTCAATAGGTAAGCATACTAAAGCAATCTGTAGTGTTAAACTCAAATAGTGTTTCATATTTGTACTTCATATGGCTTGAGTTTTTGTCACAAAATCTGTTTTTTCCATAGTGTTAGGAAAAAAAAAAAAGTGATAAAACTAGGACTTATGAAACATTTTACAGTGCAAATCTTCTTAATATGTTCAGAACAAAACAGTACATAGTCATCACTTTGCTTGTGAAAATATATGCAAGTACAATCATTATGATAAAAATTTAGCAATAAAATACTGGATCTGGGATTCTAAGTTTGCACTTTGGCTTCTGAAGAGTTTGAAAACTGTTGAATGATAAGTAACTCTTAGAGAAAGGGAGGATTATATGTTTTACTGAACTTTGCAGTTGGAAGGAAGATGAAGCCTTTCCTGAACCATAACTTTACTTAGAAACTGCAGTAGTAAGTTCATTTTTTTCTGACAAGAAAAGATATGTTTATATACATAGAACATTTGTTATAGCACACCCTAACAGAAAAAAGTAATGATTAGAAATGGATAGATTTCATAATAAAAAGCAAAACTGCTTGATGAGATCTCCTTTCCTATACTGCAGTCCTCTGTAATGGTAAGTATTCTAGCCTCCAAAGCAGTAACAACAAATGCTTCCTTTCTTTCTAAGCCCTTGGAAATAAAACAATGCTAAAATAATCTGTTTTATTCTTACCTCAAGATACACTATTACAGAATTAAAATACATGTTTTAATCTGAAGGAAAATTACACATACTTGATTCCCAAAGAATTTAGGAAACATCTATCTGATTGACAAGATAGCTGGTGTTCCTGTATAGTACTCTCAGGTTTTAAGATACTAATTTCTTCAAGGTTTTTGTGCAGTATGATATTTCAGGATGTCATACTCTCCTGATCATAACAAACACAAACAATTGCATGTGTTGCTAAAAGTTGTAATCTAGGAACAGCAAGCCACATACTTTCTCTGTTTATCTCCAGAAAAATTATAACTGTTTTCCCAAATCTGTTATTTTACTTTTACTATATACTACTTCTTTTTTTTCTGTTCCTAGGATTTTCAAACCAATAGTCCTTTTATCAAACTCTTATTTTCCCATGTACCTCACTAGAATACACCACCATTTGCTATCTCTTTACAGTGCCATTCCACTTTCTTCATCCATTTCAACCAAGAAGCAAGTTATTTCTCCTAATGTTCCACTGTGATTAGTCAAACACTAGACATCATATTTTCCAGCCCTGTTTTAGTTTGAAAATGTCAAGGCCTGTCATAGGTCACCAATATCCACGACTACCTTGCAAGGGTGAACAAATCGAAACTTGAGTTTTCAGCTGTTGATTAACTTTTAAGGGGTCAGTCACTCAGTATTAGCTTTGCGAACATCTTCACTAGCCACCAACCAGCTGATCATTGCATCAGTTATCATCATTGTCTCTGTCTGCTGTTGTTCAGCTGCTACACATAGGAATAGCTATTTGGAGATTTAGAAAATGAAATTTTCTATCTAGTGAGCAAAATGTGGCATATAAAGCAAGATCAAATGTAAAAGGTAGAAGAATCTGTTCTATGGTTTATATGCCCTGAGTTCTTGCTTGGTTTTGAAAACTTGCATGATGATAGTAAAGCTTGTACTCAGATCCTCAGCACATTCCCTTTCTATAATACACTGTCCCTTTCTGTTCATATAATCACAGCATCACAAGGTCTTGAAAAACTATGTCCCTCTAAAGCATAACATAGATACACTGCATTTCACATTTGTAGCTTTAAATCAATTTTTTTTTTAGTTCTTGGAATTCTTTATTTTGAAAATAGAGTTGTTCTGCAATACTGATATGCCATGCTTACATAATTTATAAAGACTGATAGTTCCAGTTGACAGTTCATAACAAATTCAGGGGAAATTTTTTTTTGTGCTTCTCAAACTGTGACAGAGAAGGGAGAAAGCTAAGCATTGTGTACTTTGACTAGCAATATGCACACCTCTCTGTGTCCTTTTTCTCTCAGAACAGTAGCAGTTCAATCAGTATTGTGTGAATTAAAAATTTTACTGGCTATTGTCAGACACCTCTTTTTCCTAACATTTACCTAACAAAATAATTAAAAATGCATTTAAAATATATGTTCCTATGTAAAACAAAACAGAAGTGACAAGTCTTGATATGTCCCTCATTATATTACCTGGAATAATATATGTAAAAATCTGAACTTCTGAAAAATGTTTGCACGTTTTTCATGTTTTCATTTGAGAGTAAGGTAGACAGTGAGAAACAGAAATGAGATAGCCTTTGGGAAAAGATAGACCATAAAATTCTGGACAGAGAGAGAAGGAAGAAACAAAAAGAGTGAAAATTGGCTGATTTTTTTTCAACACACAGATGTTTTGTCTGATCCAGGTGGAAGGGAAAACCTTTGCAAAGACAAACCACCCATAATTTATACTGAGTCAGTGGATTTTGGTGAGGTATCTTAATATTCTCTGAGGCTCAAATATGGAGCTGCCTATCCTGTGCTACAATTTTAATTACTAAGTTGATGTTAACAATATCTTTTTTTTGAAGTAGGGTCCAGATTCTTTTTACACAGAAGTAGAAATTCATCACTGTTTTCCACTTCTCTTACAGGAATACTATATAGACATTGTTTACTACTTGTCTTTTCAGTTCAATGGCAGTCTTTCTAGTTCAGATTCTCAAAAATTGTCATATAAATGTCAGATGTCATTAGAAAGGTAGAAAAAAACTGGATACAACATCTAGAAACACAAGAACAGATAAGAAGGGATAGCGAGTGAAAACAAGGAGACAAAATCAGGCACATAGACTTCTGGAAACATCACTGCACTTTCCAGGGTAAATTTTTGTCTTTCATGCAAAATCCTAGAAAGAGCAATGATCAAAGGAGCAGTTTTAGAAAATATCTGTACTTATAGGTCAGATTTGTTTAAAAACTCAAACCAAAGCGAAGAAGGACTAACCGTTTATGACCCTGCTCTGAAGAAGCTTGAAGTAGATAGTGAGAATGCAAAATCTGAAAACTGTCACTTTAAAAGTCAAGAATTTGAAAAGAATAATATTTTTTAGCAGAATCTGAGGAAATTAGGTCAAGTAAATTCTGGAGAACATATGCTCACTTTGCCCTCGCCCTCCAAAAAAAAAAAAAATTATTTTCCAGGCTGAAAGACAAAACTTGTTCCAAGCTAAAATAAGTAAAGGTAAAACTAGGTGATGACCTAGTGAACTGGATTAGCAATCAGGAAGACAGGGAGAAGCTGAGTGAAAAATAAACCTGAAAACTGTAAAAAGAAGTTGGCAAATGCCAAGTAACAGAAGCAATTCTATATATTACCTTACCTATATATATATATATATCTGTATTTACAGTAAATAGAGCTAGTTTGCAAAAAACGGTCAAAAGGGAGAGGACTTAGTAAAAAAAAAATCTTCCCATGCTTAAAAAAAAAATCTAAATTACTCTGTAAAGCAGTAGCTTTAGAGAATAAAAATTGGTTTGAATTACTGAAACATGCAGATGTAACAACTGGATGAAATCTTTATTCCCCACAGGATGACATGTTACTACTTCTGAGCTGCACACAAGTACATACTTCTATGTAATATCTTGTGTTACAGAAGATGGCTGGAAGAAAAAAAGCCATTTTGAAAACAGGAAGCCAACAATTTAACTACATGATTGAAAGGATTTCTTATAGTGGGTATATGTGAAAGAGATTAAAAAATAACATTAAATATTGAAAATATTTGGTCTAGAGGCCTAGTTGCAGGGTAGCAGTATACCGCAGGTCCAGTCTTATTTAACATCATTGTTAATGATTTGGATGATAGGACAGAGTTTGCAGATGACAACAAAACTGGAGCAGTGACTGATAAGACAGAGGCTGGTGCTGCCATCCAGAGGGACCTCTGACCGTGTGGAGAAAAGGGTCAAAAGGAACCTGGTGCAGTTCAACCAAGGGAAGTGAAAAGGTCTGCAGTTAGAGAAGAATAATGCCAGGCACCAGTATATGTTGGAAATGATCTTCTTGATAACAGCTTTGCAGAAAAGAGTTTCGGACTTCTGGTGGACAACAAGTTAACATGAGCCAGAAATGTGCTCCTGCTGCAAAGAAGGCTGATGGTACCTTGGGCTGCATAAGGAGTAGTGTTGCCAACACAATGATGGACTTGATTACCCCCCTCTACTCAGCAGGGGTGAGGCCACGCTTGGAGTCCTGTGTCCAGTTCAGGGCTCCCCAGTACAAGGGAGACAAGGACACAGTAGAGAGAGTTCTGTGAAGGGTTGCAAAAGTAATTAAGATTAAGGAGAATGCCACATATGAGGAAAGGCTGAGAGATCTGGGACTGTTTAGCCTGAAGAAGAGAAGGTTCAGGGGACTCTCGTGGTATTTAAATATCTGAAGAGAGGAGAGTGCAAGGAGGACAGAACCAGGCACTTCTCAGTGGTGCCCAGTGACAGGATCAGAAGCAATGGGGCACAAAACGAAACACAGGAGGCTCCCTTTGAACATCAGAAAACATTTCTGTCCAAGCACTGGCATAGATTGCCCAGGGAGTCTGTAGAATCCTCCTCTTCTGAGATAATCAAAAGCCGCCTAGACATGTCCCTGGGTAACATGCTCTAGCTGGCTATACTTGAACAGACTACCTCCAGGGCTCACTTCCAATCTCAGCCATTCTATGATTCTCTTATTCTGTGTTTTCTTGTCTTTCCAAGCGATTTTTTTGTGGTTTTGTTTTTTTTTGTTTTTTTTTTTAGAAACAAGTCTAAGTTTCTGAAAATTGAAAACACTTTCAACTACAGACTCAAGACATATTAGTCTAGGAAACAAATAATACAGATTTATTTCCCTATCACAGTCTTTATTGATATTCTTATTGTTTGCCTGTTATATTTATCATCATTGCCACATCAGATGTAAATTCATTGCCTTGCTTAATTAATATAGCAGAACATAACACAAAAGCTCAGGACTAGATTACTAATTCTACCTTCAAACAGTAGTTGTGCTCTGTGCAGTCAAGGGCATACAGATTTAACAGTAAATAAAACAAAATGCTAGTGTGCAATAATGCAACCCTATTCTATAATATTCTATAATAATAATATTCTATAATATTCTTTTAGGAAAAACAGAAAAGGTCAACTTGGACTTTTTAATTTTTTCATGATAAATATGCAAAATATTTTAAACACACCATCTGTATTTTAAACTCCTGTTTTAGTCTTATTGCAACTATTTTTAAGTATAGCATAAAAGCTTATGTGTGGTAGGTGACAAAGAATAAGAATGAAGTAACAATGAATGTAAATGATGTTACATTCTGATGGTAAAACGTAACTGGTTTTGCTGATACTAGAGGTAATACAGGTCAGAGTTCATAAACCTTTGTTACCCATGTATATTTTCTGAGACATAGAAAATTACTTTGACAAATTTTATAATTAAATTAAGGAAAATTGCAGCTATAATCTTAATTCATATGTGAGTTGCAAAAAATAGTTTACAAATTTCATCCCACAGAAGGAAGCATATCTATTTGTAAATTTCATTCCACATCATATTCTCTTTTTTTTAATTATATTTCTTAAGTTTGCATAGAGGTGTTAGACACCATTTAGTATTTTAGTCATATTTGTCAAACTCTTCCTTGTTTCTCTCTTTACCCAGCTTTATCATTTTCAGAACAATTTTATAAATTGCAGAAAACAAAATCTCATCCAATACAGCAGTAGAATTAAATTATGTAATATCTGTGTTCCATTTTAACCATTTTCATGCTACTCCTTAGACCTAAACATTTCATGAATGGCTCCCTAAAGACATTTAGCATCTAAAGGCAACACAAAATGTTGATAAGTACACTGCAAAGAATGTAAAATATATTATTGCTATAGAATTACTTAGGAAACTCATTACAGCTTTGGAAACATATTAACTGATCAAGTCATCAAATTTATCCATGTTGTAAAAGTACCTTCAGATTAATTTCCTGAAAAAGATCATAGTAGGCTGTTTAAAAACATGAAGAAAGTTAATTTTATTCTTATAACACTGAAAATAATTGCAGATAGGATGCTTTTAATGGAAAGTACATGACTTGCTGACAGAATAGCTATTTCTCATAAGGTCTGTAAAAATTGAGTCAGCCATATCCATTTATTTTTTGTGTATGTAAATACATAAAATTATAAGGAATACATATATTTTACATTATGTAGAATCTGTTTCTTTCCACTGCAATAAAGAAAGAAAGAAAAAAAAAGTTCACTGTTACCAATTAGTTATGTTAGGATTACATATCTTATACATGAAATGAAATAACAGCCAAATAGAGTTTATATTACTTAATATTTGACACTTTTGTGAGTCTTGGGGCTGAAGTCTTTTATTCACATGGCATATATCACTGAACAGTACACTGAAGATGTCTCCAGTTTTCCTTCCCATCTTATCTTAACATTTAACCAGAGTGATTACAGCCAGAATGTAAAAGGTAGTTCACTCTCCTTGCTCAGCCTGCCCTGGCCTCTTTCCTGAGATTTCTGACAGTCATACAAAACAGTGCCAACTAGGCTGGTCTTTTTAGGGGGTAAAACATCTGCTCATTAACAATAAGGGAGAAAATCAACTTCACCTCCCTTTAAGTAGCAATGCCACATTTTTTCTGATTATTTTCCCCCTCAGATTTCACCTTTTTCTGACTTCCCAATCTTCTGCACAGGGATGTAATGCTATAATTGGACAATGATTAAATTTTAACAGATTAAGTTAGAAGAGACATAGAGCCAATAAATAATCAGAAGTCCAGATACTGTTCTTTAGGCTCTCAATGGAAATGAGTGAATGCAGGGTTTTGAGTTTTTCAGGGGTTTTGAGTTTTGCTGTGGTTTTTTTTTGTTTGTTTTTACATTTTTACAGACTGCTTCCGATACTATTCAATTCAACAATACAGACTTTTACCATCATGATCTCTACAGCTTGAATAATCACTGAGTGTAGCACTGTCTGTGAACTAAGAGCCTTGGGCTCAGTTTTCAGCCAGAGATCCACCCATATCTGGCCAGGATGAAGTAGATTTTAAGATAACACATGAATAATTCTTGCCCTACTAAACTGAAAATTACAGCTACTGCTTTGCACTTTTGTGGGATTTTAGACACACATCTGTTGGTTTCTTTGTTGTTGAAGCACTGTGAATAAGAGATGGATTTGATACATTAATCGTTATTTCAGTTTTCAGTACCACCATAAACTGTCCTTTTCACTGAGATCTTTTTGTATTCAGTTTCTCCCAAAGACAAAAAAGAATGAGGCATTTGTCCTTAGCAGAATGTGAGGGCTTTGAGGGGGTAGGTGGTTTGCTTATTTATTAGTTTGGGTTTAACATGGCATAGAAACTACACAGAAAACATACTGGAATAAATCAGATTTCACCCTTTGATCAAAAGGAGCATACAGCATTAGCAGAATTAAAAGAATATCTTTTTAAAAAAACAAACCAAAAACATCAAAAGGAGAGCAAAATACCTGTCTTTGTTATACCCTTGTTCTTACATTTAAAATACTTTTTCTCTCAGACTTACAAAAATTTACTTAAGCCTTTATTTAGTAATTGCAACAATATCACACAAGCTCTCAAGTTTAGAATGGCTATTACTGAAATGACAGCTTTTACTTTTGGTTACAATATAGTAATTGTTACTATTCTTTCACATTCTATCACATTACTCTTTCGTATTTCTTTAATACATTTTATGAGAAGAGTATCATTACTGTATCTCAAGGGATTTAATATTCTCAGGAGTATGATCTACTGCAAGAAAACAAGGGTTCTCCAGGGACAAAAGTTATGTACAACAGGAAGGAAATATTTAATTCCAGAATGAAAACCTACAAATTACTGAGCCACTTGAAACACACTTCTTTATTCGTGCAAATGAGTCTCTTCATTTAAAGTAGTTCATTACAATGAATAAGACAGCTGTAGCACTTTAGCCATGATAGAAACATTTCTTTTCTTTGGAAAAGATCATTATTGCATATAAAGAAGTAATGTAGGGCTAATCACTACTTACAGATCCTTGAAAACTCTTAATATATCTTCTTATACACAATTTTAGCTTAGATAGTATGTTTGAAAAAGGCTTTATTAAGGGTAAAATTAATAGTAAGAGTACTGTGGAGAAACTGTAAATCTCTAGTACAAGTTTGCATCAGATTTCTGTTTTTTAAAGCTCCACCTCATGTTTACAGTCATGACCTGCAGAGTTTGCTTTCCATCTTTCATCATGTTTCAGACATGTAATGTTAAGGGATGCCCTTGAGCAACTCCAGCCTAGGACCTGGAGCTCTGTTCAGTGCCTGGGAACCCAGGATCTCTGCCCAGACTGAGGAACACGGCCACTGCTTTCCTGTTGCTGTATATATATCCCAGAGACAGGCACACAGGGATGCACACACACAAAGCTACCCACACGTACTCATCCCACAAGCACCCCACACTCATGCAAGCACAGATTTTAGGGGGTCAAACATCAGTTCATTCAAGTGCAAACACTCTGCTGACCTGATATCTTACCTTATTCCAGACCTAAGGAACCCTACTTGTCAGATAATCCATTTCAGTGTTTGCTAGTGGATATTCATGCATACCCCAAGTACATTCAATTTGGTAACGATGTACTCACCTCCAGCAACTTATACCAGACACATGGGCTGTAACCTGTGGTCCAGCTTCATCTGCTAGCACTGAGCTCCTCACTTGCCTCATTCACCCCGGTACCCACAGTAACTGGTTTTGGGGACACACACTGTTCCCACCTCAGTGTCTGGAGGTTAAAGAACTCCACTGGCTCCAGCAACTGATGAAATCACGCTGACTCCTATTACTGATGCTTCAGTCTATTGGCACCCACACTCACAGTTTCAATCCTTACAGGAAGAATATAGACAGGATAGAGAGTGAGAGTACACAAAGACAGATAAGAAAAGATTTACTAAAATGATGTGAGCAGACAGGAAGGACTGCAGTGATCAAGGGCTGTGCTCAGCCAGACAAGCATGGTGGCCAGTCTGTTTTTACACGATTGAGCCCTCTTATACCCCTTTATAACCCCATCTCTGTTCCTCCCCAGCCCCTCTTTCTCCGCACGTTCACACATTACCTCATGAGTTGACTCAGTCCTAGAGACTCTTTCCAGCATCCTGAATGTTCAGTTTTTGCATCCTTATCAGTTGCAGAATCCAATTTGGTTCTGCAATTTCTTGATAGTCAATTAATTATTACTGATGAGGTTATTCCTTCTGCCTTGTTGCCAGGCAGGTCTATTTCTCTGTATGTTTTTTCTTACTGCCTTCCCCTCTCCTCCTGTCATCCCATTTTGATCAAGGTCCCTAGTGAGGTGATCTTACCAAACTAAATATCCTCACACTCCATCCTCATCAATTACTGACCAGATTTCTTTACTCTTTGCTGCTCAGGTTTGTGACTCTCTGTGTTTGGCTGCCTATTCTATTGCACCATCCCATTTGACAAAGTCCTTGATCAGTTCCTGCAAGTCAGTTCCTCTTGTCTTCTACATACCCATACATTAAACAGAAATACTGAGGGCAGCAAAAAAATTTAAAAAAAAAAATCACCATAACCAAAAAAACCTTTCCACTTTTTGACAGACAGATGCTTTGAATGGGTGTACCATTTTTTGCTGTTCTTCTTGATATGGATTTCAGAAACAGAGGCACTATTAGAGAGAGATGGGATAAGACACGGGAAATCTTGCTGTAAGCAGCTACTGTGACCCAGAAAGACCCCGATCAGTCGAGCATTTTTGTTGTCAAACAAATCTGCCGACTGGACTGTTGTAGGATTATAGTATTTCTTCTGGCCTTCATGAAATTGCAAGAAGGTTAAAGTTGCATTTCACCACTAAGGACAAACAAATATTGTAAGTTAAATTTTGATTTTTATTTTCACCTTGAAAATAGTTGTTGTCTAGACCACATCAATGATAATGAAAAAGTAATAAATAAAGTCAAGATTTCAGACATTTACTTGCAGAAAAAAGTAATAAATAAAGTCAAGATTTCAGACATTTACTTGCAGAAAAGCATATGATCAAAAGCCTACCTTTTTTTTTTTTTAAGGTAAGATTTATCATTGACTGCTTATATGATTTAAAATCAGACTTTGCTTCTGGCTTTAACTGTAAAAGTGATACTTAAATAAACCAGACAATGGTATTACAGTCAGGATAATCTATTTTTAAAATGTTCTAAGGCTCAGAAAGATTACATAATTTTAAGTCTTATTATTAATAATTTTTGAATCGGTTTGCTTTTTTGATAAGTGCTGACTAGCAGAGAAAAATCCTGGACAATTAATAATCAAAATACTTTTCTTCATACGGCTTGTGCAGTTCTATATGAAAATAATTAAGGTTAAAAATGCTGTGAAAGGTGTGGTCTATTCCCTGAAAACAGCATAGACAAGTACTACAATATCTTTTTCTCTGATTTTTTTTTTCTTTATGCACAAAGCCTAACAGAATCCCAGTGATTCAGTGATAAAGTGATAACTTCATTGGAAGCATTTTTTGGTAAGTCCATGAGCTTGTCTCATAATCAAAACATTAATAAGTTACATCAATATTTTACTTCAACAACATAAAATTAAAAAAAATTAAATTCACATGAGTGCTGTAACTCATTCAGATTTTTTTAGTATTAAGATAAATTTATAACTGAATATAACAAATATAATTAATGCAATTAATATTACACATTGAAAAAATGAATAGTAGAAAAAGTTTATTAAATATGTGTTTTCTAATCCAGCATATGATTGCAAAATATAATCTATGAGATAGAAATTCAGAGTACAGTTTGTAATCTTTGTACACCAATAAACTTGAGACAGATCAGTAACACTTGTGTAGAAATGAGAAAACCTATAAAAATACATGAAACTTAACCTTTATTCAAAACTTACTAGAGTTATACCAGCAATTTAGTTTGAGCTTGCTGGCCAAAAAATGGACTACTATAACAGTAAACTGAAGAAATATCCAGCTAATGATAGAGACATTACTCACTGAAAGTAACTCCAACATTTTACCTCTCTTTGAGACTCTGATTTCTTTATACTCCTCTGTAAATATTAGGACTTTAGTGGTGTCATTTAGTCTTAATGACTACATCTTAAGATGTCTTAAAATAAAAGTAAAATGCAATTTACTTCCTCTGTAACACTCCATTACACCACAACAGTAGAAATGATTTTCATTCTGCGTAAAAAACTTGTCCAGATAACTTTTTTCTATTACGTGAGAATTTGTATTTCTAAATTATTTTTCACGAGTTTGCTTTTTAACTACTTACTTAAGAATTTTTCCTCATGATGTACTGATGTTTTTAGCTGTCTTATTTACTTTTTTGTTAATTTCTGCTATTATAAAAACAAGCTTACTATTTGCTAATCATGTAATATTGAGTTCTAGCTTCACAACATCTAACTTTAAGCACCTTAAGAGTATTATCTCCCTGAACATTCAGAATTTGGGACTGTAGTAATTATTTTTATGAATGTGTCTTTATTTACTGTTTAGGCAGTTTAGGCTTATGGAACTCTAAAATTAATTCTTAAGTGTTTAAATTTAAAGGATAGTTCATGTAGTTAGAAGGAAAGATTGCTTGTTTATTACAGTTAACAGTAGAGGTTTCATACTCTGCTTTTGTAAAGAGATGGATGGCAATTAGTTGACCTTCAATTAAGGTTGGAATTAAAAATCCCTTGAGTGCTTCTAATCAAACTTTGGAACTGTCATCTGAAGATGCAAGAAAGGAAGCCTGGGGGAAAAATCCAAAAACCAAACAACATTAAAAATGCTAAGGAAAGAAGTAAATATCTAAGTGCAGGTTAATATTTGTAAATGACTCCTGTTAACAAGCCAATAGGAATTAGATATATTTTTTCACTTATCAAGAAATCCTATATGTCTTAAAATCTGAGAATGATATCAGCAAAGGTTTGAAGTATTTGCTAATGCACATGCTAAGAACACACACAAAAAATCCTGAAGAAATCTTATATACTCCATATCATGAGTACCTTTTGCTTCTGTGCTAAGAGTGGAAGGAACAGCTGCCCTCCATGGTCTTCTTATTGTATCTTTAAATCAGTTTTCTTGTGTGCTGAGCTCTAGAAGTTAATTTTGACAGAGATTGGGGAACAAGACTTGCACATAATGGAAAGTACCCAGGGTACACTGGGAAAGCCGTCTCACTCCACTTGAGAAAATGGGATAATTTAGGGCTGATCTGAAGTGTCTGCACACAAACATACAGAATGTATAAAATAAATGGGAACCAGAGATGACAAACCAGCCCTCATCAGAAAATAGTTGAGTAGGGAGACAAACAACAAATAGAATCATAGAATCAACTACGTTGGAAAAGACCTCTGAGATCATTAAGTCCAACCTTTCACCTAACACTACCCTGCCTACTAGACCATAGCACTAAGTGCCACATCCAGTCTCAAATACCTCCAGGCATGGTGACTTGATGACCTCCCTGGGCAGCCCATTTCAATGTCCAATTACTTCTTCTGTAAAGAACTTCTTTCTAATGTCTAACTTAAACCTCCCCTAGCACAGCTTAAAGCCTTTGCCCTTTTGTTCTACTGCTGGTTGCCTGGGAGAAGAGACCGACCCCCACCTTGCTAGAACTTCCTTTCAGGTAGTTGTAGAGAGTGATGAGGTCTCTCTTGAGCCTCCTTTTCTCCAGGCTAAACAACTCCAGCTCCCTCAGCCACTCCTCATAGGACTTGTGCTCCAGTCCCTTCACCAGCTTATTGCCCTTCTCTGGACCCACTCCAGCACCTCAAAATCCTTCCTAAATTGAGGGGCCCAGAACTGGGCATGGTACTTGAGGTACAGCCTCACCAGGTACACGGGAAGAATTACTTCCCTAGTCCTGTGTTCAGACTTATGGAATTATGATGTCATAGGAATTACAGCAATATCGTGGTACAAATGCTTGCAATTCTGGAATGAGGTAAATGGCTATAAAGTCCTAAACTCTATATGGAAGACAAGGCAAGTTGCACTCTATCCAAAGGAGTGTCTCTCATGCAAGAACTCTTTTACGAAATGGAACAACCTTAGGAGCTTTTGAGCTGGGATCAGAGGGGATATAGATACAGGCAGCCCAATCAAAAAAAAGAGCCAGACAAGTCTTGTTGAAACAACTGGAGGATGTCCCCCAGTGTTAGTTCTTATGGGAGACACTAACCACTTTAACACCTCCTAAAAGGGCAACATGTTAGGATGCAAACAGTCCAGGAAAGGACAATTTTCTGTCAATAAGCACTGGCATAAGTTATGAAGTCCTCTGGGCTTCCTACTTATCAGTATAGGAAAAGTGGTCAATGCATTTTTTTTACTGCATCTGCAGCCATCCCAAGTGACTGACACTACACTGAGGTAGTGGGACTGCTGCTGATATTCTGGAGGATAGGGATGTCATTCAGAGGAGTCTTATTAAACTGGAATGCTGGACCTGGAGAAATCTGCTCAAGTTCAACAAATACAGAGTCCTGTGTGCACACTTAATACTCATGAAAAAAACCAACCTGTAGACTGGTGGGCTATATAGCTCCTAAGCAAAAATAAAATCAAGGGGTCCCAGTATACAACCTAACTGTCATTCAACCTGTTTTCCGGAAACAAAGGTTAACTGCTTAGTGACCTAGATCAACAGGAATGTATACATACAGTGGCTTAAGGGATGCAGTAATGCTTCTTGACAGTTGTGAAACGGTATGTGGGGTATTTGACTGCACAATGCACTGAGCAACCTAATGTAACAGTCTTTGCTTTGAATCAGGTATTAGAAGAAATAATATGAAAGGGTTCTTTTCAAAGTAAAAACAAAACAAAACCAAAACAACAACAGTAACACCAATAAAACAAAAACAAAAACATTTTTTTGAGCAAAACATTGCAAAGACCTTAAGGTTTGTAGTAATATTAATACACAGGCCCTGGACTCATAAAGATTAAAAAGGTTTGTCCCTTGAGAATTTCACTATAGTCATCTAACTTGTGCTTGATGTTGTGGAATGTATTAAAAAAATCAGGATTTGGATGAGAACAGGGCTTTTTTTGTTTGACTCTGACACTCTTTTGGCTTGAATGGCACTTACATAATATTGAGGGTTTATCAGTGATGCACAGGAGGAAAAAAAAAAAAGCATAGAGCTGGAAACAACTGGAATCTGACTGAAAATGCTCCAAATGGAAGCATAATTATTTTATAAATAGCATTAGATAAATTAGTTTAGGGTTATAAACCAAAAGATGTTATTCACTGGACCTACAGGACTATAGTAAAAAGTTCAGTGCTGGCAGTTACAATATGATGATATGTTTTCAGAAAATGTCTTGAAAATTATTTTCAGTGATTTTTATTGCGAAAATTGCAAAATGCTGTTTAAAGCCAAAAGGAAAACAAAGAAAAGCTGAACTGAGAGATTTGTCCTAGGTCTTGTGCTTTATAGCATAATTAAGAACACTTTTTTATACCATATTCTCATAGAATGTGTTGACTAAGACTTAAAGAGTTTCACTGAAAAAATACATTTTTTTTAATTTCTAGTTATTGTAATTAATATTTAATTTACTCTGATGGATTTAACCAACTGACTAAGTCTCAATAAATTGGAATAGGATAATTTTACCTGCTATTGAAAAATGAACTTCAGTTAGACAGTTCTCCTTCATATTCCACTCCCAGTATTTAGAAGAAAGTGGTTTGTACTACCTTTTAACAACCTCATTTGTATTTTCTCTCACAGATGAAAACTGTTATACAACTTGATTCACTAGTATCTAATGAAACTTCCAGAAAAGCATTATGGAGCTACCCATTCTTCAAGGGAAAAAAGTCATCCTAAGAATAATCTATCTAGGATATAAAGCCTAGGAATTATCCATAATAAAGACCATAATCCAATTATTATTTTCTTCCTGCTTTACTAGTAAAACTGATAGAATCAACAATTTATGTTGATACTAGCCATCCATTTGAAAAATCTTTTCATTTTGAAATTAATATGGATTCCAGATGAACTCATGCCATCCTGTTACAATTTCTTGCAGAAATTGCAAGTACTGAAGGAAGATTTGAAACAGGAAATGATTCACAAGGTCTTTCTAAACACAAAGATATAGCTTATTTACTACCAGCTATAATGTGACCATCATCCTTTCTCCTATAGGAAAATCCTTTGAGTAATTAATATAGGTTCAGAACTCTCTTGCTACAGTTTTTAAGGTCTGTAGGTCTCTTACAGTCTTTAATCCACATGGCAATCATCACTTTTGGAGCACATACTCAGTAAAGTCAAATACTTAATAAATTTAATAATTGGGGGAGTCTGAGATGACTGTGTTGATATGATTTTGGTCTTGACAAGGTGGCTAATTGGATGAAACGCTACTTTGCTCCTGCCCTTTTAGAACTCTGGCTATTGCTTCTTTTGACATTAAAGTGTTATTGGTGATAAAGCAACCACTAAGCACAACCTTTCTTTTACAGTAATTTTCAGGCCCTTTGCTTTGTGACCTAGAATACCTACCAATAACTTGGCATGTTTTCTGCTTCTGGATTCCTGCCCTCTTCACAATCACACTTGTAAATGTGATATGAAGGGTTTATGTTCCCCTAGAAATAAATAATCTTGAATTTATTTTCAGTATCCCATATTTCTAGTGCAATAACTGTAGTTCACAATTTCTATTTAAAAGCCGGTACATTCCTGTGGTGCCGGCTAGATAACATTAATTTTACAACTGGTATATAAAGCTTGATATGAATATTAGGTCAATATAAAACTATCACAAATGGGATGTTATCTTCTCTACTGCCAGGCCTTTTGTTTTGCTTTGTTTGAGCCCTGAAAACACCTGTATTCTCACATTTTATTTTTTTTATTCTTTTTATTTTGTTTTCTAGTGTTTTATTTTATTCTTATTTTTCCTGTTATCCATCAATCTTGTCCTCAATGTCACGTTACAGGACCTGTTTTTAACTGTAAGATTTTGCTGTTATTCTTAGTCTTATATCTCAAATCAACAAAATTTATCCCAGAATCACCTGTTTCACACCTTTCTTAGGTTGACACAGAGGGTTTTGCATTCATCACACAAGTATGAATACCATATCTTTCCTATGTAAGCGATATTTAAGATTCTTCCAGTGAGCTGTAAAACCTATTCTGCCACAATCACCTTCTTGCTCCATGCAAAGAAGGGCAGGTTACAATACTTTTAATCCAAGTTCTATGACTCTTTTTGTGGTGTATATTGGGAGGTATAGGAAGTGTGTTTACATGTTCACAGATCTAGTCATGCTCATCTTTCCCCAGGCCATGAGAGGGACAATCAATCCCAATGTGATTCTTTTCTGCCTTTAGAAATCTGTAGTGAAGGCAATGGTTTTCAGTTTTAATGATGTCATTCCAGTAAAATGAGGTGCTTGAATTTGTTTTGTTAAAATAGAAATGAAGCATGTATGCATAGTATTTTCCAGAATATCATGATGTGTAATCCCTTTTACTAGCAGAGACATAAGTTTGCTAGTAGCAGCATATGTTGCACATGTTCAGTCTGCCCTTATGTCTTTTTGCTTTGGGAAACAATGGACTGCAGTGTAGATTAAAGGCAACACTGTACACAAGGCTTTACATTCTGTTTGGTTCTAGTAAATTATTTTTTTTGGTTGGTTAGTTTCAATGAGGCATTTAGAACTGTTTTATTCCACCTTCTTGAATGGAGAGCTGCTTGGTTTTCTTTTTCCTCTTAACATTTTAGCACATCTTGCTGCACTACAAATGTAAGTAGAACTATCTTTATGAAAGTTGTTATAGCTGAATAAGACACATGTATGCTAAAATAAAATGCAATTTGTCTACTAATATTACGTTCAGACTATGTGATATGATCCTCATATCTTGATTTTAAAATATTTCCTTTAAAGGAAAATTACTATTTTACTATTTTTATCAGTGTGAATTCTAAATCAAACAATCCCACTTCAGATTGGAAGCAGAATATTATTTAAAATTTTTCACAGTTCCTATCATTTAGCAATAAATGAAAAATCAAATCACGTAAAATGATGTCTCTTTTTGTTCTGGTTTATAATTTCCTTAAACATATACAAAGTTACAGCTATATTTTATTGCATGAACACCAAGTTTTCACCAAAGAGTGAACCTGACATGAATATGCAAGACCATATTTTTCAATTTCCAAAAAAAAGATAAGGAAGGAATAAGAAATAACACAATAAATGAAAAAGAACCCATGGAGATGACCTATGAATTGACACTTTTGTAGTTGTAGAATTTAGTATTATATGTAAAAAAGAATGCAAAATACTTATCTATAAATTCTACAGTTATAATAAGTACCTGCTTATCTATATTAATAATCTGATAAACTCATGTTTAAAAACAAGATGGGTGATTTCTTTTTTTTTAATCAAACATCAGATAAGAAAATAAATAAACAGTTTGCATTCAAGGAATATTTAAAAGTGAATCTATGACCTAATGTACCACACCAGAAATATTTTTACAGCAATGCAGGCAGCATAAGGAACAAACAAGAGAAGCTCAAATCTTTGACCCCATCCAAGAGATTTGACATAAGTGAAAACTGGTAGGATGAGTCCTATGACTGGAGTGCCCCATTGGATGGTTACAGGCTCTTCAGAGGGATAGGAAGAACAGAAGAGGCAGAGGGGTGGCATGGTATCTAGTAGAAGGGTTAGAATGTATGGAGTTCACAGTTGGCACTGGCACAGTTGAGAGCCTCAGGTTAAGAATCAAGAGTCAAACAATGTGGGTGTCATCATGGGAGTCTCCTATAGATCTCCCAGCTAGGATGCTGACACTGGCAAATTATTCTTTGAGGAACTAAGGGACACTGCCAAATCACTGCCCTTGTCCTTATGGAGGACTTCTACTTGCCAGAAATTAACTGGGGACATCACAAAGCTAGTACAACTCGAGTCAGAAGATTCCTAAAAAACCTGGATGACAACTTCATAGAGCAGGTCCTAAGGAAGCTGACTCAGAAAAATGTTTGCCTTGATCTGCTGCTTCCGCAGAACAGAGTGGATCTTGTGAGTGAAGTGGAGATTGATGACCATCTTGGCCACAGCGACCAAGAAACAATCGAGTTTAAAGTTTGTGTTGACAGTAGGCAAAGTGTCAGCAAAACCTCAGCTCTGGACTTGAGGAGAGCAGATTTCAGGCTGCTCAGGCAATTAGTAAGTAAGGTCCCCTGGGAAAATGTTTTTGAAGGTGCTGTTAGAACTCACCCAAGAAGGTCAGGGCAACCCAGGTTCTTGTTAATAAATCCCTTGGGATGGATGAGAGTGAAACAACACTGACTGATTGGTGTTTGTAAAAATATATGTGTAGGGTTTGTTTTGCAACAATTTGGCTGCAAAGGAAAAGAGTTATATAGCCATTTTGGTTGTCATCATCTCTAGTAATACAGTAATATTAAAGCATAAAAAAAAAAACTTAAGGAAATGTATAAGAGAAAGAGAAAGAAAGGATAAATGCAGAAAGATATATAAAGTCATCACCCGCTGGATGCAGAGACGAAGCTTAGTAGTTGCAGCTTCAATATCTGTTGTTTGAAATGGTGGTTGCAGTCCTGTTGAAGTGATGGTCTTGGTTTGTTGGGGGTGGGGAAAGTCCCTCCCCCAAAACTTAAAGATTACATGACTTGTATACATTCAGGCTCAGGCAGGAACACCTAGTACCTCCCCTGGGGTTATACAATGGATAATGTCACAGGACATGTCATGAGTCTTTGACACCTTCTAAGATATTTCAGCTGTCTATTATGTCAGCATCAGTCATAGCCCATTATGGTCCATCATCTCAGATGAATAGCCCAGGCTAGGTGTGAAAGTTTTCCATGCTCTCCAGAGGATTTTTCACAGCAGAGTCATCATGTAAGGGAGGACACTGGCATGATAAGAAGGATTATTCCACCTACCAGGATTTGCCTCTTATTGGTCTCTTCCCTTATCTGGAAATCCAGTCTGTAGCTTCGGGTATGCACACCTGTCTGTACCTGAGATAGCTGGACAATGGCACTCCCTTACCTTATCTGAAGGTCCTTCCCCAGTACATATATTAAGGGAGAGGTGGTCTTTGCTGGATGAGCAGCTGGTTTTTTGCAGTTTTACAAAACTCTTTTGATGATCTTAACAACATTTATGCCATTTACCACTTCAATCTCTGAGAGGTGCTGGGGTCCATCAGTGCTGGTCAGGATTCAGATATCACCTCCTAAGAGCAGAGGAACAGGTAATTCCCAAATGTTGGAATTCAAGAAGGGGAGGCAGAAGTCTGGCTTGGCTGAACAGGGATGTACTCTTGGAACTAAGGCAAAAAGGAAAGTGTATGCCCAATGGAAGCAAGGTTAAGTAGAACGTCCAAAGAAGGGCAACAAAGATGGTGAAGGGCCTTGAGGGGAAGCCGTATGAGGAGTGACTGAGGTCACTTGGTGTGTTCAGGCTGGAGGAGACTGAGCGGAGACCTCATTGCAGTTTACATCTTACCCTTGTGAGGGGAACAGGAGGGGCAGGCACTGATCTTTTCTCTGTAGTGACCAGTGACAGAAACTGAGGGAATGGCCTGAAGTTGTTTCAGGGGAGGTTTAAGTTGGATATTAGAAAAATGTTCTTCGCTCAGAGAGTGATTGGGCACTAGAACATGCTCCTCAGGGAAGTGGTCACAACAGGAAGCCTGTCACAGTTCAAGACGTGCTTGGACAATCCTCTCAGGCACATCCTTGGGAATGGTCCTGTGCAAGGCTGTGGATTGGACTCAATGTTTCTTTTGGGTCCCTTCTAATTCAGCATGTTCTGTGATTCGGTGATATAACTGGGACAACAGTTACTGATTCATAGCCTTTCTGCTGAAGCTAGAAATACGCTAATGTTCTGTCATTGTGTGAAGACATTATCTCAATGCATAGTGAGTAGTGACAAGATTAATGTACCAAAATCAGGTATATTCTTGGCTGAGTAGTCTCAAATATTCTTGAGCTGCTATAACCCTTTGAGACTCCAGACAGAAGGAAATAGAAAACAATTTAATTAAAAGTGCTTGGAATGTAATTGGAGACATTATGTATTTATTGAAAAAATCTGGTTTGGAACAGCTGTATGGTGTTAGATGATCCTGTTCAGGGCTGAGTTGGACTTGATTATCCTTGTGGGTGCATTCTGACTCAGCATATCCTGTGATTCTAGGATTCTGTGTGTGCGTATGTGTGTTGTGGTGTGAGTGAAATGCAGTATGTGAGCAACTGGAGTGGGTTGTAGCCTCATAGGCTTCTGCACTCAAGTCCCAGCAAGTGGAGGGACTGAGATCCAGGGGCAGATACTGGGCAGACTGAAGATCTGAGCCCAGCTGCTCTATCTCACAGTGAATGGAGCCGGATAAGGCTGTTGGTGCTGCCTGTGTTTGTGTGGTTGTTCTGTGTGTTTGTCTGTGACCTCTGTATTTAGACATGTACAGGTGTATGCAAGCGTTGCATAGCTGTGCTCTGCATACATATGCCTGCTAAGAATATGTGATCAGTCTAGTTATGGGTTGGACCTGGGGCATGAAGCTGTGGCAGTCTTGTCTCTGGCAGATTGTCATATAAGGCAGAATATTTTCCTCTAAACAAATTTAATCCACTATAATCAATAGATAACAGTGGATTCTAATTCACAATTTAAATAATGATTTAACCAGTAGCAAATATTTTCATTTAATGGCAACTGATTTCTTGTATCAGTATAGGAACATAGTATTGAAGCTTGATGAATTTATTTGATTATACAGAATAAGTGAATCTTTACCAAGTATATATCAAATAATTTATAAGTCTTTCAGGATAGGTGTTGACATTTCAGTTCACTAATGAACTTTACTCATGGTCAAAACTAACAGACTTTTTAGAAAGAAAGGATTGTTGCTTATAATAAACTACATGTGAAAGGGTTATGCAAAATTTATGCTGTTTCTCCCACTTGCTAAGACTAATATTGACGATTGTCAGTAGTCAAATAGCTAAGTTATCAGTATCTTATTTACTTGATAAACCAATCAACCAAACCTCATTATGTTTCTTAGAGCATAAAAATGTAAAGTTCACAATACAGTAATTTTTTTTTAGTTAATTTTCTGGGGAATTACTGGTGAGTTCACTGTAAACTAAAAGGTTTGGGGGTTTTCTCTAGGGCTTTAGCCCTAATCATCTATGTATTTTGTATCTAATCACATGCGACATGAACCAAAAAAGGAATTTGCTAGTATATGGTATTTTTTTCATCAGTCTGGTCTGCAGCTGAAATGTTTTATCCAAGTTGTCTCCTTTTGATTTGTTTTCATTATAAAGGACTACCATAGCTAAAGTTATGCTGATGTAAGAAAAGTTAATAGACATTTTAATAGAAGTATAGCTTTATTAAGACTGAAATTTGATATCTTTTGAATTAAAATGCAAGCATTTTGTCTGACAGGCTGCATGATCTTTAGATAATGTTAGCCACAGGAACACAGACATATTACTGAGCTACTTCAGTGTTCACCCATATTTCTGCTAATGTAATGAAAATGTAGTGAAAAGAATTAATAGCATAATGTAGTTCAAACCAAGTTCAAACTGAAAGGGGTCCTCAGTTTATATTGAGCTACCTATAAGAAGACTGACAAGGAAAAAGTGACGATTTACTGAAGACATCTATGTCTTTGCCTCCTGCCAATTCATGTGATAGAAAACTACACAAAGAAAGAAATGCAGCTATGTTTCCTGCTGTAATTAAACTGCTTACCATTTAAAATAGATTTGCCAGATAGACTTGCAATAGGCTAAAACCTAGTAGGACTAGTTTCACATTGGCAAATTCTTTCACTTTTACATATAACCTGCCACAGTAGTTCTTCAAATGCTCTTGAGTTATTAGGAGCAGTGACTGGGAAGGCCTTCAAATTTTAGTCTTTTTCTTGTAGATCAGGTACTACTACTCTATTGGTACTTGGATCATCAATTAATTTCCGTGTTGGGATTTTTCGCTATAATACTCTGCTAAGGACTAAATGATGATATTTTAAGTCTATTCAGATGGATCTAAATGTATTTGAAGTTCAGTTAACATAATATTCAGTTAAGCCTTTGTTAAAATGCACATTTCAGCACAGCTAAGTTATACAAGAATTTCAGTATCTGTTGGGAGTTGTATATATTTTATTGTTGACATCTGAGGCATCAAAACCATTGACAATAATTGAGGTAATACAACTGTTCATACAAAGTTGATGAGGAGTTCCCCATTCTTCTCTGATACTTCCAAAGAACGTACAAATCCTGAATACAGGATGAATTAGACAACAAGAAAGATCTTTGTTTCTCAGACACTCAAGCCTTTTCACTCAGTATTTCAGTCAAAAATACTCTTGGTCTTTATTTTGTTCAGGAAAATTATTTTATACACTTCCCTGAGATTTTTTCTGTGATTTGCTACTGACTCCTTTACATTTAAACTCATTACAGATTCAATTTTGTATTCCTCTTCCTCTGTTAAAATGAACCCCCAACATAATTTTTCTTCACCTAGGAAATTAGATTTGGGTAGTAATATATGTTTATGTTTTGTGTAAGGTGCTTTTATCCTGGTCTTATTAAAGGTCTTTCATCAGGAGGCAGAGATCTTAAAAGAATTGAAGATGTTTCTTCCAAATTAAAAATGGGTTAGAAAACTTAGATTCTGACTGTTAGACTAACCAGCTTCCATTTGGTATTTTATTTCTACAGGTATGATCAATGTGATGGCATTATTTGGCCTGAAAGCAGAAAATTAGACTGTTTCTGAACCTCTGACCTGAGTTCAAACTATCTGACCATTGTGTGTACAACTGCCAGGCATGGCAAAGGAAATGACAAATAGCAGAGTAAGTAGCTAAAAGAAATTGTAGATAACCCTATGACAGACAACTGGGTCAGATAGGTGATCCAGGAGAAGGTATGTGAGAGATAGCTGAGCTTTAAGGAAAGCATTGTGGGCATCTGTAATCACCTGTAATACCATATAAAACTAAGATGATGGCAGTAAGGGTATCAGAATTTCTCATTATATATGTAGCTAACTGGACCAAAAGATAAGCAGTAATTATAGGTCAGTTTATTCTGGAGAAGACTTATGAGGATAGAACAAAAACAGAAAGCAAAAAATACAAATTGTGGTCAGTGCTGCCAGGGGTACGTGTTAAGCAGCCTTGACTGTGATGACATCATCTTAAACTAGGTCGATAAACTAAACTTGATTTTCTGCTGTTGACATAAATCAGATGATCTGCTTTATCAGTCAGGAGGACTGATGTGGGAAAGATGCAGAAGTGCTTTCCCTGTCTAAGGGGAGAACACCCTGACAGACAGATCAATCAAGCATCCTGATGCCAATATAATCATCTCCATGCCTGTTACAGATCTAATGGCACTGGCATCTTTCTAACCACTTCCTAGCAGAAACAAAACAGCATTCTTTTTGTTGATGAATAGAAAAATTGCCATAGGAATTTGCCTATGGACCATAATTAGTTTTGCTATGTGTTCACATTTCCTCTCTAGAAAAGATAGTTGAATACATAACTATCAGACTAAACTACAAAGAAAGATCTCTTTATTCTCATGGAGATAAATTAATATAATTGGAAATGACAGTACATTTTTTTTCTACTTAAAGATTAATGCCCCTCATGAAAAAAGTGAATATATGGTACTGAGTCTGATTGATTATAAATACGTAATAAATTTTAAGAATATAGTGATTGGTCAGACCTTTTTTGAACATTAAACTTTCTGGGGTTTTTCAATGTCCATTTCTGTCATGCTATTACACTGATGTTTTGAAGCAGAAACTAATAGTGGAAATATATATATTTTATATAAAACTTTCATCAAGATTATTTTCTTCATCAAGTGAATTCTTTGGTGAGTTAGAGACTGGGACAGACTGACTTCAATAAATGAGAAAAAATGGATGAATAAATGAAAAGAAAATGGATGACTTCTTTCAGCAGGGATGTCTACGATGCCTTGTGACTACCCTAAGCACTAAGAATCAGTTAATAATTTAAGTGGAGAGGTATCAGAGTCTCTGTCAAGTCTCTATAAAGACGATAGTTTGAAGGTCAATCCATTCAGTTAGGATATAACATTTAAGTTGTCACTGTATCAGACAGGAAAAAAGTGTAGTCCAGTGTCTCCTGAACTACAGTTACACTGTAAAATAGAGAGTCCAAGAACTGATCCATGCCCCAAGACCAGTGTCACTAACTGAATGAGATAATTGCTTTACAAGGCCTCCTAAATACCCTATCCCTTGATCCTGAAGAGAGCTATGTAGTGTTGTCCAAAACAGAGTGAAGAATGGAGAATGCAATCCAGTAGTAGGCACCCAGCATTCTTTTTGTGAGCTCACTCACTACGTACAGATGTGCTTTGTTAGACAAAGAAACCTAAGGTTTTTGTATTTAGACCAAGCTTAAGTGAGTAGACAAACTTCATGTGTACATGGATGCATGCGTGGGCATACATATTTGCATATGTTTATGTAAGATAAGGAACTCTCATACATCTAAGAAACACTACAGTATGAGCTGCAACCTTTTGTGTTTGTGATGAATTTTTGAAGTGAAAAATATTTTCATCTTATTATCTTAGTTGGTTATCCCTTATCACCCTCATGCATTTTTTCATCATGTGTATATAGAAGATTGGATGGTTGAAGATTTGACACATAACAAATACATACCATCTTTATTAACTTATTGATGCTTTTGCAAGGACTGATCAGTGTTGGAAACTATGAAAAACAGTAAAAAGGAGTTGGGGGAGAAGATGCCTGATTGTATTTCCTCTAGCCATGCTCACAACGGCATGGACCAGTACAGGGGAAGATAGTTGGGTTTACTTTTCTTTTTGTTCCACATCAACTTCAGAAGTAGCTGTTCTTCCTTTAGGAAAAAAACCTATTTGCAGAGTTTAGCATACAGTGTAATGCATTGTCACCCACAGGAGATAAAACAGTAATTTAGTCAGGAAATTTGGTTTATAACATAGTCATCCAGAAGTTCTTATTTCTCACTCAGAACAAGCCATTTTGTCAAAGAAACAGCTTTGCAATGAGTGTCAACTTATTCTGGGAAAGGTGTCTAAACTGGGACACAGAAGCTGTACTGTGGGTGTGCCTATTTCTCTACGTTGAATGTAAAAGAAATGTAGGATGGCTAATTAAGACTGAGATGTTTAACTTTTCAGCATTTAAATGAGATGACATAAATCCCAACTGCAGTTTAAGAAGAAATATGAAAGTTTTTTAGCAATCTAAAAAAGCTTACCTACTCTCACATCTACACCCTGAAATTACACCAAACTGTTAAGTGGACAATTATGAAAAGGCAATCTTTAATGTTCTCATCTGTTTCTATTTAGTTTTAACAATGACCCAAGCCCCAAAATAGATCATTTTTATGATATTAAAAATCCTGGTAATTTTTTGCTACTTCTTCTAGATATACCTTACATTTAGTAACACTTTTATAATCGACTGTGTATAATCGACTGTGTGTAGAGCACACTAGAGCAAAGTCTAGGTCATGAAGTCCTGTACTTCCACCAATATGCACATAACAAACCTCTATTTTCACTTTTTCCATTTAGTAGAAATGTTATCTGCCACATATCAAGCTCAAAATATACTCAAATCTGTTAGTCACTCTTTCACAATGTTGACCGCTAACATAAAACTTTTTTTTTTTTTAAAACAATAAAACTCCTTTTTTGCATTTTTGGAGGAACATTCAAGTCAATCATGGCATAATGGCATAGTGGCATAGCTGACTCAGCTTGTACTGGATTAAAGCTCTATGAATCATTATCAGAGACTTCTTCATGCAAACAAAATAATATTTAACTCATTAACTTATAATTGTCCATTAATTGACCAATAAGTGGTTCATAGAACTGTTAAATAAGTATGTAAGTGTAAATGATAAGTACATTGGGAATAAAGCTTCTTGATGCTTTGTTTGGGGTTTTTTTAGTATGTATATCTCACATATTGATATCAAATCATGATTGATATAAAATTGTATTGCTTGTAAGAAATTAGTTTTCATTAATTATAATTCAATTCCTTCTTGGTTCATGTAATATGTTATCAAGGAGAAGGAAATCAAGCAAGTTTTCTTCTTGTCTATTTACACTGCCTGTGAGTAGTATAGGTCTATAACTCATACATTCTCTTTCCCACTTACACATAGATTTGGTGTCTAAATGTTTTAAAATCAAATACCTTTATCACATAAAAAATAAAAAGTTTTATTTTGTAAACCAAGTTTTTCTATCTGTTTCTGGAAAAGTAATACATTTTTCCATATTTTCATCAAACTCATAAAACCAAAATAAAAAATGAGTCACTGTATGGAAATTCTGTTACAGAATTTTATGTGAAATACTTTTCTCTTGGGGTATAAGCTTCCTTAAAAAAACCCACCAAACAACAGCAACAACAACCAAAAAACCAAAGCAAACTGAAACGAAAAGTTGAAAGATGTTTCTAGATTTGTATGGCTAATCTAGTGGCCTTCTGAGAGGGAGTGACTCTGTCAGTGCACAAGAATGTCATCTACATGGACTTCCTCCCCTCCTCCTGCCTCCCCTCCCCCACGCCTGAAGGCCTTTGATACATAGTATTCTTTTTGCTAAACTGGAGATGATGATGTAATATTCCATGGGTAAGGAAATGGCTGGCTGACTGCATCCAAAGTTGCAGTCTACAGCTCAATGTCCAAATGAAGACCCGTAACTAGTGGCATCCCTTAGGGTTTCCTACCCTGGTATATTTATAAATAACACAGTGCAATGGACTGCAAGTTTGCAGATGACACCGAGCTGACTGGTGCAGCTGATTTGCTGGAGGGAAGGGCACCCAGAAGAACTTTGACAAGTTTGAGAAATGTGCTTGTGTGAACATTGATGAAGTCCAACCAAGCCAAGTGCAAGGCCCTGCACCTAAGTTGGAGCAATCCCTAGTATCAAAACAGGCTGAAGGATTAATGAAATGAAAGCAGCTCTGCCAGTATCTGAAGATACTGGGGAATGAAAACTGATCATGTGCTAATAAAGTGTCTTTGAAGCCCAGAAAGCCAATTGTGTACCAGTCTACATCAAAAGCAGCATGGCCAGCAGGTCAAGGGACATGGTTCATCACCTCTTCTCTGGCCTTTCAGTACTTAATGGGGGCTTGTAGGAAAGATGGAGACAGACTTTTTACCAGACATTTACCTGCAGTGACAGGAACAATGGTTTGAAACTGAGAGAGGGTGGATTTTGATTTGGTGTAAGAAAAAATTGTTTGCTATCAGAGTGGTGAGACACTGAAACATGTTTCCCAGAGAAGTTGTGGATGCTCCATTATTGGAAATGTTCAAAGTCAGGGCTCAGGTCAAAGTCAGTCAGATAGGGCTCTGAGCAATCTGATCTAGTGAAAGATGTCCCTGACTACAGCAGGGAGATGAGCCTTTAAAGGTCCCTTTCAACCCAAATCAAGGCTCAGCATTACAGAATAGGAAACTGCATGTGTTCCATGTGCTTAAACTCAGCTCTTAAGCTTCATAGCTAAAACAGATTTAGTCAGTAGGTCAATGACCAACACTGATAATAATCAAAGTGTATAATCAGAAGAAATTAGAAGTCTTAGCTCCTACAGTGTCTATTTTTCAGTTGAGAGTGTGTAACACAAACAGGTAGATATGCATGGCTTAAATGCAAATATACAAAGCTGGTGAGATGAACTTATCGGCTCCCCTAACCTCAGGCTCTTTCTGCACAATGTGAGTTTAATACTGCTGGAAGGGTATGGATACTGCCTTGCAATGTGCATTTCTGAAAGAGCCAAGTATCTTTATGCCTAATTAGAGAAATGGCATTTCCAGTGTTTTGGCTTCTTTATAATTTTCCAAAACTGAGTTTTAAATCAAACCTAATTTTTGATCTGAAAAAAAAAAAAATTACTCTATTCCCATGACTTTTTTAAAAATCTTTTATGTGCCATTAGGTTGAAAACTGACATCAGCCCACAAAGTTTATTTCTAATCAGGAGGTTTCAGCAAAATTTCATTTGAAAAAGGATTCAGTTTTGTCTTGTGGACAAGCTAGAAAGATTTCAAACAGAATAGAGGTAAAATGCATGAAAAGACACCTGTCACACTTACAGTAGTATTCTGTTTCCACTGAAACAAGATATGTTATAGAAAGCTACATGGACAAAAAAAAGGAGGAAAATAGAGTAGAAATTGACTAAGAAAAGTAAGGAGATGATGGACCACATATTACCCACAGGTCAAGAACTGTCAGATCAGTATTAGCAGATAAAATGAAGTACAGGCAGGCATGAAGTCCTCCCAGCAGCCACCAGTGCCAAAAGGCATCTCAGAAAGAAATCCACACTAACACTATGGCAGTTACTTTTTCCACTGACCTTGACATAATACACTAAGCTCTTTACACTGTCTGCCATAAGAGTATCATTTCAGAAAGACAGAAAGAATTACTTGTGACTCCCGCTATTACAAATCAGGCAGCAGGAATGCTACTGAAAAGTTTCACTACATGAAGATATTTAAAGACAGTGGTAAACTTGCTGTTCATCACACTGTGCCTTCAAGTCCCCCTTATACATTATTAATGCTGGGGGAGAAGGGGGAATAAATTCCAAATTCACTACTGCACAAATATTTCTTTTTTTTTTTTTTCTGATGAGATTGTAGTTAATCCTGGACAAAATTCTGAATGTTATAAACAAAAATAAAATTGTCCCAAAGGAATTGGACACCAGAGAGTATACACAAGACTGTGCTAGCATTTTTATTTTTTTTTTTTAATTTTTGGTCCAACCATCAAAGAACAATTGCTCAATTAACATTATACCTTTGCTCCATATTCACATTTTCCGACAGAGAATGTTCTGTTATATTAGCCAGTAGTGCATGAAATAAAGATATTTTCAGAGCCTAATTAAGTTGAGTACACTTGCTCATATAATAAATAAAAATTGCAAATACTACCATGTAGATTATTTATATAAGCCAATGTTGCTTTTCTATGCATCTCTTGGTAATCAAAAGGAGAAAAAAAGTCCTGTTAAAATCCTGTTTCATATCTCATACACTATATGGTCTTCAAAACATCTCAGCAAAAGTCATGGGGATTTGCCTACACATAGATTATTACAGCTCTGGGCACTGAATGTGCGCGACTGTTGAATATTTAGAAAAGTGCTTCAATTACCAGTTGGCAAAACACTTCTGAGACTGAAATGAACAAGTAGCAATACTTTTATCTAACTTGGATTTTCATTTAGGCAGATTCTCCAAACTGCTGTTAGTGGTCTCCAAACCCTCCTTAGGTGGCATTACAGGGACAGAGTTTTTCCATTTCTACAGAATATTTCTTTGCTTGCTATCTATCTTTCACCTTTGCAAAACAAATCAAAAACCCAAAGAAACCACCACCACAGCGAAACAGCAACAAAAACAAGCAAACAAACGAACAAACAAATCACAAACAAAAAATCAGAAAACCCCACCTCAGTAGCATTTCATTAACTATTGGAATATGCAACTCAAAAGCTTCCACAACATCCTTTCACATCATTTCAATAGCTCCCATTTTCCTAACAATTTTATTTTTTTTAGTTGATGTGTAGGAAATAAAAGCTAATTTAAATTCAGATTTATAAATCTTATGAAACTATGGAAATTGTGAGAAGTAAAAAAAAAAAAGCAATAAAAATGTGAAAACTGCTTTTCTTGCAGTATATATGTTCTTCATCCATGTATTCTTAGAGTTAATGTAAAAAGGACAAACTATATCAAACAAATATAAACTGTAATCTTCACCAATAATCCTCAGAAGTCCATTACGACTTATGTCAAAATAAATATGTTCAGCCACAAATCAAAGACACAATACTTTTTGCTAGTCTGGTCTATCAGCCATGGAGGACACATCTAATTCTATAATACTATGAGACATTTGGCTCTAGAAGCATCAGTACTATTCCACTTCTTATATTATGTTTTCAAAACTTTGGTCATGTCCTAGTGGAGAGCTGTCATTACAATATCTGCCACAATCATAAATGATTTTGTATTGCTAACTCAGAAAAAATGCTTAGGTTGCTGATGGTTTTAAAAGTCTAGTGTGTTGATAATACATCATAGAAACCTGATAGTTTTGCATAAAAATTTATAATATTTGCAAACTGGAATTAAGTTTTCATTCAAGCTAAATATTGTGCCTGCATTTCAGTTTGAACACAAATTGCAAAGTCACTAAAAATAATTTCAGATATTTTTGTAAAAGAAAAAAAACAACTGTGAATGAGCCTAATCTCTATTGATTCAATAATGCAAAGAGAAGATTCAGAGGTTTTTCAAAACTCAATTTCCTTATTTTGTTCCCAAATTTATATTTTCACATTTAGGTTACTAGCTGTTTATCTGTTATGTTTCTGAAAAAGGTCACAGTGTTCTTGTACAATCAGATACTGATTTAGGGTTGGCTCAGGGGAAATAAAAAAAAAAAATCAGGTTTGGAAGGGAAACATTTCAACTCTTTAGTATTGGTTTTGTATTGAACCATAGAAAAAAGTTGTGCTTTTGTAGAAAAGTCAGAATATCCTCATCGTTAAAGCAATGGGCTAAAGAGAAGCACAATTAGACATTCGCAATGATCTAATTTTATCTGAATTTTGTTAGTCTCACTCTGAGCATGGCTGGATCCCTCTGAGAATTTAGCAGTGTATCTGTTTATCTAAGGATGTCTTGCAGTTTAGGAGGGATATGTTACCACTTTTCTCACACTCTCTCAAACTAGATACTTCTGAACATAGTCATAAACTTAGCATTAAATGTTTAAGAAACTTTAAGCCTCAGCAGAAAGATAGAATTTTAAGTGCCATAAGGTTAGATACACTGGGTAAGAGAATCAGACACCAAAATTCTGACTCAAATAAAATTTCTCTCTCTTCAGAATTTTTTTTCTAATGATTTTAGTAGAAATATTTGTGTATGGGTATCATAATCAAATATCCAGGCAATTTTTAAACCAAAGGAATTAATTCCATGACAATTAGTTTCCTGCATCATCATATTCTTTGCTTTTATTGCTGATCCTTGTTTTATATTGTGTTCTGCACTTCCTCTTTGGCAGACTGAGACACATGTTCTTTGTATAGTGTATAAACAAGAAAAATCAGCTGTAGGCTCATGCATGAATAATACAAGAAAATTATGAAAGAAGCCCCTGGACATAGCTCAACAGACGAGATAATAGCTTGAGTGTTGGGGGAAAAAAAGAAATTTTATCTCAAGAGAAATCTATTTTTTGCTAACAAAAGAAATCACTGCAACTGAACATAGTTTTACAAATTTATCTATCAGCAAAACCACTTAAACTGCACATTCTTTTTCAAAGTTTGCCAAAGAAGAGAAAGGGAGGTGTGAAAGGGATCATTGTCTCATTCTGGTTCAAAGCGAACTCTATATAGTGTAACTCAATTTCACCTTATTTCATCATTTTTTCTTTTAAGTAAATACTTTTTATCTCTTATTACATGTGGCATTTTCAGCACAATGAATACTTCTCATGCTGGTGATAGGAGGGCACAAGGGAGTTGATTCAGAATATGGAGGCAATGAACTATCAAAAATGATGCTAAATCACATGTTGGAACCAGGGTTATCTTCTTGCTCTGCATTAAAAGAAACTTCCTCTCTACTTCTAGCTCTGAAACAGAACAAAAGTTGAAAAACCAATTTTCAAAACAGCATTATGAGACCAACTAAGATTTTTGACTTTATGGAAAAATACTTACTGGTACTTTCACTATTTTTTTGATACATGTGAAAATTTAGCCTTGTGTTTGAGTGTTGCTGAAAAGAAAGAATTGTCAAACACATTCTTCTCCTTTATTTCATGCAGTATTAAATTTTATCTTACATATAATTTTTATTTTGTACATTTATTTGCTTAACCTTGCTATGACCAAAATAAAAGATTCTTACAATATAGGAAAAAAGAGAGATACTCTTGAGATGTTAAGGGAGTTGCAGCAGTGAGCAGATTTATAGCCAAACCCAAAAATGTAGAGAGAAAAATGTTTTACTAGGGCCTTGAAAGAAACTATGCAGAGAATACAAGTTACTGTACTAAGAAACAAAACTAAAGTTCTACTATGAAAAAACACAGAAAGAAAATGTGTGGGAGAAATATATTTTCAAACATTTCCAGTACAATCTACCTGACATAGAAACTCTGATAATTTTTTTCTATGTAAAAGTTTATGTATTTTAATAAATTTATATTCTAATATCATTTACATCTGAAGTGGTCTTCAGAGTTTTTCATCATCCCCAGACAAGTTGGGGTTTTGTTGAAAAAACAACTATAACAATAATAAATTATAATTATTAAAAGCAAATCTATGAAATGGCTAAAAAATTTATTTCTCTGTCAATATAATACTGTAATCAACATACTGTCAGTCTGAACTAAAATGTTGCATGCATTTTGCATGCAAAAATTATGGTTTTGCATCTACATAAACTAGGTCCGTTTTAAACAGAACAAAAATAATTAGGTTGACTTAGAAAAGGGAACCTTTGAGGCATCTGGAAGTGGCTGCAATGCATGCACTCATTTTTTCCTCTACATAACATTTTCTGGATTTTCTGAAGTTTCAAGACTGTATTCTTACTTTCTTACTAGTAGCTGCTCTCTCTCTCTCGGATTTTNCCCACCTGCACCCATAACCCAGACTAAGACATAAACAGAGAAACCAAGAAAATTATAATCTTAAAGTAACAGAGTATATTGGGGAAAAAAATAAAAATTAAAATAAAAGGTCATATTTTAAATAAAATTATATTTAGAATTTAAATGGTATATCTACACTTTATATATATTTGGTTGTTTTTTTTTAAATTCAGCAACACTGTGGTGAGGCTTATCATAATTTAGATTAGATCTGAAATATTTCCTTGGGTCCTATTTGAATGTATTTCATAGGTTATTTTACACACTGCTTACTCCAGAGTTGCTTTTTAGGAAAGATGCTTAAATGTCAATTGATGCCTAAAACAAATAAAGATTCAGAAATTATAATTTTTCTTTATTACTCTTATAGTTATGATGTTCAATTACTTCATTATCCTATTTCAACATTTCCTAAATAGTTACTGAATTATGAAAACCACTTAATGGATTTGATAGTAGTTTACCATAAAGAAAATTCATGGGGAAAATAAACCCCCATTTCAAAGTTGAAAAGGATTTTTTTCCCTTTGATTTCTATTTTCCAAAGCAAAAAGTGTCTATAGGTATTAAAAAAGTCCAGAATACCTTCTACAACCTTAGTATATAAGGTTGCTGAGTATCTGAAATAGATATCAGTCATGTTTTCCTTTTGTATGAGATATTTACCTTCACACTGAGGACTCTTCAGCAAGACTAAATGGGTTTCTGTTGAGTCAATCTGTTTCTCACCCCGAGGAAGCAAAAATAACATGTTTCTTCCAAAATGAAACTTTCCCCATGTGAAAGCCTGATGAAAAATGCTCTAATTTGAACAGCCCAGAAGTTTTATAGATTCCTAGGAGAAAACAGACCCAAAATCCTCAAAAAAGATTTGAAAAAACAGACAGAAATCACAGTTACTAAGGTTTCCAGTTAAGGCTAGTTTTAATAATGTCAGAACAGCAAAATAGGTCTTTGATTTTATTCTTTAAGAATGAGCCCCTTAGTTAACCACAGACTTGTTACAAAGACTCTGTTGCAGAACCAGATTTCTGACACCACCAAGACAGCAATCTTGTTTTGAATATAGGCTGGTAAACAGGCATGTTTTGAGAGTCAGTCGTGGGGAAGAAAGAGTCCCTCTAGCTTCCTGCTTTGTTAAAGTGCTGCAGTCATGCTGTATCACTCCAAGACATCTTTTCAGCAGTTCCAGCTGAGAGATTGCTGTCATTCTCCTTTGGATGCTTTTCCTGTCTGCCTGCACTGTGGCTTGTCACACTCCCATTCTCATCTTGAGAAGAATGAAAACCTCTGCTTGTTCCTTTCCTTCCTTGTGCATTGCTCTTGTACACTATTACTGGTTTTACTGTGATGTCTATTGCTTTTCTTCAAAGGGTCTTTCTTTTAATCAGTACAGTACTCAGCAAACTAATAAAGCATAACTTTGCTACTAAAAGACATCTTTAAAATTATATAGCACCCTTTTATGGTTTCATAACTTTGATTATAAATGAAAAGGAGTATGTAAAGGTGGTTCCACAAGAAATACACAATGAACCTGCTAAAAAATTGCCAACTTTATGTTACATGACTACATTTGACAATGAAATTTCAAAGTAAAATAAAAAGCATAATAGTATTACATTTTGTTTAATTATTCGTCCCTCCTTCATTTCCCAATCCTGTTTCTGGATGTGAGTTTGGGGTTTTTTTGAGATGGGAGAGGGTTGTGTTTGCATTTTTTTTCCTATTTTCCACGGCCAATATTGAAGTATAAAAAAGGATAGTGAAGGGAAACTGGAGGAACAAAACATGCCCTGGCAGCCGGGAGGGCCACCTATGTCCTGGGGGGCATCAGGCACAGCATCGCCAGCTGGTCAAGGGAGGGGACTGTCCTGCTCTGCTCTGCACTGGGTCAGCCTTACCTTGAATATTGTGTGCAGTTTTAGGCACCACAATATGAGAAAGATACTAAGCTACTAGACAGCATACAAAAGAGGGCAAAAAAGATAGTGAAGGGCCTTGACAGGAAGCTGTATGAGGAGCGGCTGAGGTAACTTGGTCTGTTCACCCTGGAGAAGGGGACACGGAGAGGAGACCTCACGGCACTCTACAACTTCCTCATGATGGGAAGAGGAGGGGCAGGCACTGATCTCTTCTCTGTGGTGACCAGTGACAGGACCTGAGGGAATGGCCTGAAGTTGTGTCGAGAGGGTTTAGGTTGGATATTGGAAAAAGGTTGTTCACACAGAGGGTGGTTGGGCACTGGAACAGGGTCTGCAGAGAAGTGGTCACAGCAGGAAGCCTCTCACAGTTCAAGAAGTGTTTGGACAATATTCTCAGGCACATGCTGTGACTCTTTGGGTTGGTCCTGTGCAGGGTCAGGAGTTGGACTCAATGATCCTTGTAGATCCCTTTCAACTTGGCATATTCTGTGATTTTGTGAAAACCTTTTAACAAAATATAGTATCATCTTTTTTTTAGAGGGAGTAGAAAATTTGGGTATAGTTGTTCATTTACCCAGAAAATATATTTGACAGATTTTTACTTATTGTAATTCAACTTTTAAAACAACCTTCAAATTAGATATTTCAAGTAACTTTAAAATGCTATTTAATTGTGTTGATGAAAATACTCTAAGGTAAACTGTTTGAACCATTAGGTAAAAAGGCTACAATAATTATTCAGAATAGTAGTGGCAGCAAAGGAACAAATATAGAACCAATGACTTTGTGATTAATTACCATACCCAAGAAAAATACGTACATAGGACAATAAATAAGAGAAGAAAGGAGTGCACAGAAGAGAGACAGAGAATGAGTATTAGGTCTAGTCAGATGTACCAAAAGTTGACTAAATACAAGAAAAGGACTTGATGACAAATTATAGAAAATTGTGAAGGATACTGTAAAAAAGGTTCCATCAGTACTTTGGTGCAACAGTTTCTATAGCAGATGATTATAGAATGGATGACTGTTGCAGTAGCTGTGTACAACAGTTTTTTGTTATCAAAATGAAGAAAAATATATGACTCTTGACTAATTTTAAATGGCTTCAGTATACAAATCTGCAGAGAACAAAAGCATAAACTCTTTATTATGGGAAAACAAATTTTGATTGCCTTCTTGAATGTGCAATTTTTCTCTAAAGATTATGATATTTTTATTTATTTATGTATTTATTATTTTTTAAAGTTTTTCTATTAAAATTTAGAAAGTCTAGGGGGAAAATTGCTAAAAATATTGTACTCTAAGCAACAAACATGAATCCAACATGGTCAGCTTGCTTTCTAACAGCCTTAATTTCAGGTAAACCTTACTATGCTGGGATTACTTGTAAAGCCAAACAACAATCAATTCAAAGAACTAATGCCCTGTTCTGTTCTGGAAGGACAGAAATGGCTTTCATTAATGTAAATGCAAAGCTTTCACTGGTTAAGAACTTACTTGGAATTTGTTCAGAGATATATTAAACCAGGGAGCATATTAATCCATGCATATTTCCTCAAAGTACCCTTGAACTGGAAGGCTATAAAACTAGCAAGGTACTACAGCAGGAAGGACTTTGACATTCTCCTTAGAAATCCTCTAATTACAGAGTCAAGCATGTGAGATCACAAAACTAGAAAGACTGCAAAAGAAGCATGATTTTAATCTCTGTTAGGTCACTTGTACAGTGACTTGGAGGAACTCTCAGTGAAAAGCCTGAAGGCACTCACCAAGTGTTCTTCATGTTTCTAATCCAGGAAGAGGAAAACAATTTTTGTCAGCTTTCAATTATAACCTAATTTTGGTATTTTTAAAATAAATGGGATTACTGCAGAATTGAACTAATGTCACATGATTTTGCCCATATTTTACAATCTTGCTGTGTTCATGAGATTAATGCAAAGTATGCGGCATCAATAAAGCAATTAATGAATTAGCACATGATACAAAAAATGTCTAATATGACTTGTTATTGAAAAGTCAACACCAGTCAAAGAGAATGATAGTGATGCATTAACGTTTCCATGAATTTGTGGATTTTTATACTTCTTTGTAGTTTCTTGCATTTAAAGTAGCTAGCAACCTCTAACCCTGTGCTAGCTGTCTTAAGGGTCAGATAATAGCTGGAACGCCATGCCTGGGAAACATGTACCAGAGCTAAGACAATTAGATACCTTGTTAGTCAAAACAAGAAAGCAAAGCCCAGCAACCTTGCAGAAGATCCAATAAGGGAAAGTGGCGTGAAGATGATGATAAAGGATGAAGTAAAGGGGCCTTAAGACCTCCAACTCAATTCTAGTGGAGGCGTGCCATGGGGAAGTCCCAGGGGAAGTTCTGGGTATGGACATTTCTTAGATTGGATGCAATCTTTAGATATAATAACTGAGTAGTGTTATAAAGTTAGTATGCTTCCATGTAAAGAGGGCTTTTCCCAACTCCTGCACCTTGTTGACATTTCTCTCTCTCTCACACACACATGTGCGCACACACACACACACTCTGCTGCCCAGCCTGGTGTGGTGCCCTGTGTCCCCTCCCCAAAAGGCGGGGTGGGGAGGTCACAACAGCTCTGCTTGCAAAAGGGGGTTTTTCCCTCTCTCTAAGGTGGGGGGAGAAGATGTTTCCCCTCCCTTGTTCTCCTGGGCCGGACATCAAGACCCTCAAGTCCTGCTTGAAGGAAGACGAGACTGGTAATGGAAACTGGGTACCAGTATGAGCTGCTGGGGGTAGATGAGCTGCAGGGCAGCAGCTGCAAAAGGGAGTTTCTCCCTTGTTTATAGTGGGTTGGGAGGTGAGCTGAATTGGGCCCAGATGTTGCAAGAGTCAGCATTCCCAGCCTGTGGGTGAAAGGGTCTTTCATCTGGGAGGGGCAGGTCATTGTCCCTTGTTTGCTTCAGTAAGACAAGGCAGAGTGGCTCAGGGGTTGGCTGGATACAGCTAGGAATGAAAAGGACACCATTTGGATTAATTTACTCTGCGTGTTTTGAAGTGGTGGTGCTTGAAAAAGAGCTCACATGGGATTCCTGAGGCCTTGAGTTCAACCTAGCACTAGTCTTTTCTATCTGTTACTTGTCAACATGGGTTGTACTCTTTTTTACTCTTTTATACTTTATGTACTCTTTTATACTCCTTTTTATTCTGTACCCCAAAACCCTGTAAGTAAAAGAACTCTTCTCTACTTTACCCAAATAATGTTGTCTTGGAAAGTTTTTTCCTCCTTCCCTTACAGCAACAATAGCAACACAAAGGAATCACTAGATGTTTGCCAGTATGTTTGATATTAAATGTTGTAATAACAAAGTTGTGTTTCTTGTTGTACTTAAGTGGTATGACTGGATTTCTGTGTGAGGAGTCAGTTGTCTGTTTCTTTCACCCAGTAGTATCTGGAAATTTCCTAAATTATAATTAAACTCTTAATTGTAAAAAAATCTTTGCAAGAAAAGTCTGATAGATTGCCTCTGTTGAGGAAACATTTTATAAATAAGACCAAAATTAAGAATATGACATCTTGTGAATCATTACGGAAGAAAAAAAAGAAACAAACAAAAATCACCCAACAACATAACCTAGAAGACTAAGACAATTTTATTGATGGATTGTTCATGAATATTGACAATACTTTTTGCAACTAGACTTACACTTCTGAAATTGTCTTGAAGTATCACATATGTGCAGGAAAAAAAAAAGGAATGTTGTATAATTTATTCTATGATCTGTGGGTTTGTATCATATTGGTTTGGAACAGTTGTGGTTTTGACATGAATCTTGACATCCTTGGTTATCACATCAGTCTAGTTCTCAGAGCACATTTCAGCTGTGTGAATTAGGCTCCATTTAGAGAAAACTAAAGCAGAAGGTCCACACTTGGTATTCATCAAGTCCAGTGCCCAGTGGAAAAGGAACTGAACAGCTTTGAACAACATTCACTGAGGGAAAACTCAGGCCAGAGCAGCAAACTAAAATCACTCTGAAATAAACCCCCTGAACTGCACATAGTGTAAGTGTGGACCAAGAGCAGCAACTGCTGATATCAAGTTAAATTAAGGAAAGAGCAGTACTAACTTGGTTATACTATTTTTGCTACCCATTACCCCTTTTTTTTCCAAAGGCTACTCAGCTGTTTCTCCATTGCAGTAAATTGGATCATAACAACATATTTTCTGATGCATCAGTGACCTCAGTGATTCTAATAAAACATACAGTCATTAAAATGCCATAATGGAGATTGTGAATATGTTGACTCCAGTTTTCTTCTTTTTCAGATCCCCCTGTGCTGTTAAGGACAGAGTCAAAAGCCGTGTGCTAAAAGAGACCTTTATAACCTGAGTTTAAAAAATATGGTCTCAATCTGTCAAATGTATCTAAACAGAACTAAAACTAGTCAACTCAACTTACCACCTCCCACAAGTCCAGCTTTTTTATCTATCTGTCACTGCAAGTAAGACTTTATTTCTGAGCCATGCACTGATTTATGCAGCTCTATGAAGTAGATGTTAATATTATGACTATAAAGAATAATGTGTATTTATATTTAAGGATTTAAATTTTAAAATAATTTTAAATATTTTTAGTACTTTGAGTAATAGGTGTTTAAAACCTAATTTCCAAACTCTTATTTTAAATGCATTTATTTTCAGTCTGACCCATGTTGTATACAACAGTAGGTCATTTACTGTGTCAAAAACCAGGATTCCTCATGAGAAGAAGTTCTTTCAACTTCATGAACAAAAAGAATGAATCAGGACCCACATCTAAAGGCTCCTTGAGAACTTTCATATTAATAGAAATATTTTTTTAAAAATCCAGTTGTGTAAATAGGTTTTTAAACAAGATGCAAGTAATCTTAAGGAAAGGTTGGGTTTGGAATTCAGACTTCTCAATCATTCTACAAATAATTATTAAGTAAGTCACCATGTGGCATATTGCTGATTTTGCCACAGAAAAGAATATCTAGCAACTTCCTCAGAATTACAGTATTTCCTAAAGTTTCTTTGGAATAGAACTCGTATTTCTTGAAGTGCAAATAAACCATGATATGCAAATCAAAACCCCAGACTGAGTTAGAGGACGATGAACGTTTTTCCCAAGGATTTCTAACCATGGGCTAGTTTAACCCCTAACAGACAATTTAACTTGCTTTTTTTTTTTTTTTTAGATTTTTATTTTCTGTGTTTTTTTTTTTCTCATAACAAGAACAAAGAAGGAACATCTGCATACAGAATCCATTGTCATGAGGATAACACTTGTCATCACCAGAAATATATACCTTCCAATGATGCCTTATTACAGTATTACTATACACCACTGTCAAGAAGTGTACCTAACATGCATACAATAGGACACAATCTGTAATGAAAATCTTTAAAAGCCTGACTAATAATTCTTACCTTACTGAAACTTGTCTTTAATTAGCAGGTGTCATTTTACATTAGAGAATGTTATTTTTGTTAGAGAACTTACATCCCTCTATGAGACTCACCTTTGAAATGTCAGAATGCAGCACATGGTGCTGTAAGAATGTAGGTCTGCATGATAGGTTTCTGAATGATTTTCCAGTAGTTTAGAAGCAGAACTAAGAGCACTTTTACACAAGCAATTTTATCTTTTATGGCAGCTATGTGAAAAATACTGCTTCTAGTATACCTCATTGAAAATTTATGTGATTTCTTTGTTTTCACAGACTGATTCTCTGTCCTTTTCTTGTTAATAAAATGACACTGATTGGTTAAATTAAATCTTATTAAATCTATTCAAATCAGGTGCCACTGCCAAACCACACAGGTCTCAACATCGAACTAGACAAGAATAAATGTTTTCCTTACAAACTGAAAGCCAAAAATCCATATCATATTATAAATTTCATAAAGATATGACAATCAAGGGAAAAGTGAAGAATAGCAAAGGAGATTCAGCAGTCCTGAAGTTCAGACAGCTGGAACATGCAAATGCATTACATCCTTCCAAAATTAGTGAGAATCTGCTGAAAAAAAAATCTGCATGTATCTGCATATTAATTTTCTATTTTATTTCTTTCTAAATGTGTCAGCACACAGTACTATGGTTGCTATTACAAAACATTTTACAATGTCTCATGATTATGATTTAATCCATTATTTATGTATATATTAGTTCAATTCTACAGTTTAAGAATTAGGTACCTCCACTTCAAATATCTAATATATACAGCTGCATAAAAGAAAATAAATAAATTACACAACTATTTTAAGCTTTCCCTATGTTCTTTTCTCCCTCTCCTCTCCTCTCCTCTCCTCTCCTCTCCTCTCCTCTCCTCT
>VWZF01000131.1:93032-133388 GCA_013396755.1 Sclerurus mexicanus | reverse complement strand
TTCTTTTTTTTGCTTTTCTTTCTTTGCTTTTCTTTTTTCTTTGCTTTTCTTTTTTCTTTGCTTTTCTTTGCTCTTTGCTTTGCTTTGCTTTTCTCTTTTCTTTGCTGTTTTTGTTTTCTCCTTCATAATGGATCCACTTTAAATTACTGAAGATTTAGATTCTGATCCTATTCATTGTTTTCAATCTTCCCTTAAAGGTGTGGTAGAATTGAGAGTTGTTTAATATTTCTACTTATTTGATGAAGGCCAGTCCAGGGTAAGCATTGATCTTGTTTAGGACAGTATGTGAAATTATTATACCATTGTTACAATGTTACTATGATGGAACTACAATATAACCGCAATGGCTCAGTAAAATGACAATAGCAGACACATCTGAAAGAGTCACTTATGCCACAGTCACAACTTTACTCTCTATGCAATGCTATCAGGAGACAGTGGTCAGTAATAGAAGTGTAACACGAAAACTTTGCCACCAGGTATTGGATTCCACCTATGACCAATTTCAGTCATATCTAATATATATCATGCCAAATAACCAACACATCTGATTCTGGATTTTTCAAAGGTCCTCATGTTTCTTTTGTGGTTTGGTTTGTTTGTTTGTTTGGGGTTTTTTGTTTTTGTTTTCTTTTTAGATTATCAAGTCTCACTCATTTAAAATGAAAGTCTTCTCTCATGTTACTATGTGATTCTGACATTTTGCATTTTCTCTACTATTATTCATATAAGTAGAGTTAATATGACATAATATTCTGATGCAGGAAATGTAGTTTTTCACCAAATTACTAGATTCATAATTTTATTGAAATTAGTGGAGTAAAAAACTGTGAAAAGATCCATATGAGAATTAGAATCTTGCCCACTATAAAAAAAAAAATCCTGTGTTATTGTACACACATTATAACATTATTGTCAGAATTTTTAAAAGGATCCAGGCCATGAAATTGCAAGTAGTTTGGGACTGATGTTTCTAACACATAGTGTATTTTGTAATCCTTAATCTAAATCATCTTCCATGGTAGGAGAAAATGGCCAAATATGTAGCTGAACAACTATAAACTCTTAAAATATGGTGGTTCTTTTTCTGAATGCAGAGATAATTGGTAAAGAATTTTTGTGCTATTTACTACCAGCGTGTTTCCCAAGAAATAATGACTGAGTACTCATTCAGAATACTGGGGAAAGGATTTCTATATGACTGGAGCCCAGTACTTTGTAACATCAAACTGCAGGTCACTCACATGTTATTGTTAGTGATGGCTTTGAAATCTAGGTCTAATGAAATGACTTGCTTTTTTTGTCTTTGCTACTCCTTCTCTAGACTAAAGATTCATTGTTCTGTTCTCTGAACTACATTTGCAACTCCAGTTATTTATCAATTGTAAAATCAAGCTTGTTAACTATGAGCTTCAGAGGAATGTTGACACTGTTATAAAAGCATCTCCTCTAATTTTCTGTCCTACTACAGGGATCTGCACCATTCTTTTCCAAAACTGTTTTTAGGACATTTCAAGATGAGCTGTCTAGGACTTTGAAACTGTACTTTCATATTTCATTGATTTGATTTGCTTTTTTCACTGTATCAAGTAAAAATTCTATCCAAATGGATTTAGATTCAGCATTTAACACTCTTTTTCTTTTTCTTTTTTTTTTTTTAACTCTAACATTTGTACAGGTGTTTTATGTGAAATGTTAGCAGGCTATAGTACATAAAAGATCAAAATGTCCTTTGAAAATGTATCACATCCATTTACTTATTTTGCACTGAAAATTAAAAATATACACAAAACTTTTAAACACTCTGTTATAAATGGTCTTTTGTAACATGCATTGAATAATTAAATAATATAGACGTTGAAAACTGGTTATAAGTAAAGATCACATTTTCTTCAGGGGTCAGCATCTAGAAACTCCTAGTTTTATCAGAGCAAGCTTAAAAATCTGACCATTTTTGAAAATATTTCTATTTTCATATTATCCATGTTATAAAAAAACCCACCAAAACCAAAACAAAATCCCTTCTTTATGAGGTCTGGGTATATATTTTAACTTCATTTTCTCTCTGGAATTGAAATCCAATCCTTTACTCTGTGTTCTGCCTCATGTTGTAGGTCCTTGCCCTAATTACCATCTTCAGTACTTGAATTTTTACCAGATGGAAATATTGTACAAGAATTCAGCTTTTGTACTTCAGAAATGTGCTGATCAGCCTTACAAAATCCTTATCCGTACTTCACTCTAATTGAGAAACACACCAAGCCTCATAAATAAGTCAAATATTGTTCACATTGTTCATGTAGTAGGCATTTTTATAATTTAATTGAGCATGTTTAAATCAGTCTGTTACTCCTTTTGTATTCACATATTCATCAAATTCCCACATTACTTATAAGAGAGTATCCTGTCTGGATATACCTTGTCAGCTTGCAGAAAAATGAAATAACTGTTCCCTGCAGAGATGGCTTTGTGAGTTGTGAGTGGTTTTGATATTCTGCAGGAAAATAAGTGGCACTGTTGCACTTGAAGTACAGTTCATGCTGCGTTGATTTAGCAGATTAGTAGCTAGCTCTTGCCTTGCAAGGGAGTTTCCATTTTGATTGAGTATTATAGGCTGAAGATTTTATTGTAAAGGCAAATCTTACCAGAGAGGGAATAAACCTTACTTCTGTCTTTGTGTGTTCTCAGAGCATAACTGAACACTGATCTCCTTCATGTTTTTGAGCTCATTCTTCATTTGAGATGAATGAGGAGGGACTGCAGGCTTTCTATATATCCCATTATGTATTTCATGTTTCCTCATGTCTCGTAATAGGGTAAGACTTAAAAACTGGAGATTGCACGTCCACATTTACACACATCCACACATCTACTTCATATATAATTGTTGAATCTTTTCCAAACAAAGGGTAAAAAAAAGACACTTTTAGGCTATAAGCATTCATCTAACATATTTTATAACTCCAGTTTACAGTGAGATTATTGTAGCTCTCTATGATTACTAAGAAAAAATATTAACCAGATCTAATAAAAGATAAAGACAGTACAAACAAAATATTTTCACTTCCAAGTAAGCAGAGATATAGGAATAATTTAAATTCTAGACATAGGATCCTAGATTGAATTAGGTGAAACAGATGCAGTTGTGTGTAGAAAATGTAACAGTGAAAGAATGTAGAAAAAAAAAGTTAAAAATGCTACTACTTATGAAGCAGACTGTTACTGTAAAATTTTGGGAAATGTTATGTATTTATATTTCTGCATAGCAAGTATTTCCACACCATGAAAGGCAATTGCATTGTGAACAATATGACCAATGCAATAAAGCATGAAGATAAACATCTATCCTGTGATAGAGCAGTACTGAATATTAATGTGGTTAATGACTTTTCTTTAATAAAAATTCCAGAAAAAAACCTGAGAAATATGCCACTACATATGGTGACAGTAAAGTTTATTCTCATCTGTGCTTTATGTCTAGAAGCAAACCACCATTAGTTTCTTTTCTCCTTGTTTTAGGGGTTTTTTTACTATTTTGTAGCAAAAGAAAGTTTAAGTCTTATAACCCTACTAAGGAAAAAAAAAAAAAGAGATTGTATGCAACTTCCCTTTTATCCCTCTGCTTTTGTCTGTCACTCTCAGTGGGGATTCTCAATTTACCTAAAAAAACCCCCAAAAACAAAAAGACAAAAAAAGCACCAAAAATCAAGAAAATATTAGTTTTATCATTTGAGGTTGAAGAAAGCAAGAAAGGAAGACCTGAGCATTATAATTAATTAGTAGAAAACTTTAAAATTAAAGCTAAATTTATAATGTAAACCAGGTATGCAGTTTGAATTATGAAATTATGCCAACAGTTGTGGCATAACAAAATTAAGATGTGCACATACATAGAGTACTGCAATATCAGAAATGGATTCACACATGTTGAAGGTGGTTACAGTGGTATTCCATCCCTACTTAGATATCTACAGTGATTTTATGTCTAAGCTAACTACCTTTGACTTTGCCTGCAGTCAATGGAGAAAAACGGATATATTTTGTTTTCAATTTTGTACATTTGTTGTTAGATAAAATATTTCTTTTGTGCTGAGAAAATTACTTGTGATCTTTGCATTGGCAGCAAAAAGAACATAGAATCACAAACATAAATATTTAAGATGTCTGCTCAGATTACTCCTGCCTCTGGAGCTTGCTAGTTCAGATTTTCTATATTATCAGTGGATTCACAGAAAGTCAGCAAACGTATGGTTTTATTGTGTGATTTTTGTAAAATATCTGGAAGAGATCATATTATTTATGATGATATACTTTAAACAGTACCCTACAGTGCTTAGAGCCACATATCATGGTAGATGTTGCTGAGTAGAACTCCCATTCCTTCACTGCGTCGTTCATTCCGTGCTTTCACCTTCACTATTTTAATGCCATTAAAATAAGAGGGCTGCACTGGCATATTGGAGAGAAGGACTTAAATGATAAGCTACAACTTACTGACATTATATGTCACTGATTTCAAATTGTTCGTCTTTTATATATTTGTTTCCTTAGGCAAATAAAGGAGAAAAATATTTGGCAGAGGCTAAACTATTTTTGGCATGGCTGATTTTTTTTTAATTTTTTTTTTAATCAAAAGCCAGTAGTTTGACTATTAACAATTTGACTATAGGTCCTTGGTATTTTGTACTTGAAATTCATTCAGTAGATACTCAAAAAATATAATTGCAAAAGCCATTGACAAGAACTATTAACTGAACTATTACTTCAGACTGTAGTGTTGCTCCCTAACTACAACAGCTGAGTAAACATCAGAATTCACTTCAAAAAGAGAAAAGTGAGAAATGAATCTGCAGTTAATTTGAGATCTTCTAAGCTAATAAATATGAAATGTTTGACCCAAATACAAAATCCCAAATATATGCACGTTATTTTTTGAGTACTAAATTTTTTTTACATCATAATAGTTAAGTAGTTTCAAAGATGTACAGTGAAAATGCTCCTAATATGACAACTTTCTGTCAAGAACACTAAAATTATTACTTACATATCCATTATTCCTACAGAAACTTTTTGCACAAAATCTTCAACAAAAGCAACATCAAAAGATACTTCCTCCAGCCTACAGCTCTTTTGCATCATTTATTTTCAGTCATGCACATTACCTGAATGGATGATCAGGACCAAACCTACACAGGCTACCTACACATCCATGTAAATTAATTTCTTTACTTCAAAATAAACAAACATTTTATTATACAGCATTTCTTACATTGAAATTTGGTTTAGTTTTTTGGTTGTTTGTTTTTTGTTTGGTTTCTTTTTAATATTTCAGTACCAGAGTCCATTCTTTGTGTCCCAGTCTCTGCTGCCTGCTGTCTTTTTTTTTTCACATATTTTTACTCCTAGCCTTCCTTATACTCTGCAGAAGATCAGTACGACCTCTTCCCCTCTCTCTGCCTTTTGATACATTTATATTGAAATTGCCATAGCCTATATTTTGGTTTGTCAGAATGCAGTAAGAGCTTGGTGTATGTAACCGTGATCTACTTAGTCCTATTCCAATCAGAATACTTTAATGAAATGTATGACTATATTTCCCATTTAAATCATCTTTATCTCATGAAGAAGAATGCAATTTTTTTAAATTATTGTTTGGTCCACAGTTATAATGCCTAACTCTAGTCAGTAACAGTGGCGCAGGGTGCCTTCTAGAGGGCACTCCTTGCTTCCAACGGGGAAAACAAATCTTTTCCAGAGAGAAATTAAGAGCACCTGCATTAACCTTTGTCTCTTGATGATTCACCGGAAAAGGCTGTCATTTTCTCTTTTTCTATTAACCTTATCTTTGTTAAAGAACTTCAGATACATAGTCTAAGTATGGTCTGTAAAAGCAAGGAAATGTATTTCAATCCTCCTTGCTCAAAACGCCCACAGTGTTGTGGATTTGTATGAATTAAAGCAGGTTCTTGCACTGGGCAGGGGAGGGGGGAAAGAAAAATGGGACTAATACTAGAGCTAGTGAAAGTTCTTTACATAGCCAGCTGTCTGGGTTCCTGCTCTATGATTATCTATACTAGAATGTCAAAATTTTATTCAAACTACTGTTTCTCTTGTTATTATCTCAAGTATCCTGGACAAGAAGATTATTCTTTTTTACTATGACAAGACATAAAGAATACTTTCCTAGTATCTTCTTAATGGCATCAGCCCTATATGTGGACAGACATGACAAATCTGTAGAATTTGATAGGATTACTTCTGCAGTCAAGACACCACTACTCAAGCTACTATGCACCATATATTCTTTCTTAGATTTTCCCTTTCTGTCTCATAAAGTTGACTTAATTGAGTCCATGGAGATTCCTTAAATGAAGAGTACTGTCCATGTGATATAATGCCTATATAAAATTCATGTCTTTATGCAATCTTGCCATATCCATTTGAAACTGACCATGAGGGACTTGCCAGCAGCACACTATAGCAACTATTTGATTATTGTAAAAACCTGAATGGGGACTGGTATGAGCAGATGCAGTATACCTATTGTACAGCATTGCTATGCAGGACTTATGAGTGAAAAGAAACAAACTTGAGAAAGAAAAACAAAAACATCATTTAAATTTCTCAAAAGAAAGGAAACAGAAGAACATGCAGTACTGAATAAACCTCAAGGGAAAAAAATAAGTTTAAAACATTATTTTGTGTTTGTAATGAATTAAAGTATTTAATGGAATCCTACAGCTGCAATCCTGTAAATTGTATTATTCATTTTAAAGGATATTTGCAACAAAATGTTGACATCCTCCATTTTGCTGTATGAAACGTTTTCAAAAGCCATGTTTAACTGCCAGCATCTTTTCCTAAACACTCCTTGAGCAAATATTCCATTTCTACTTCACAATTGCCTACACATGAGAAACTCCTTCATATTTTCTGTGAGGTCAGAGAGTGATAAGGTGTTGTAGTCTGTGAAACATGCCCCTGACAAAACTTTTTGACAGGAAAAGGTGCTTTTCTACTGATTTGAGTTTGGAATTCTAAATTTCTATAAATACCATGAAAAGGCAGTTGTATAACACAAACACAGCACAGAAAGTTTTCAAGCACAGCCACTACCTTATCAGCAAGATTCCTACAGTGGCAAATGTGAAATTCAATTTTGCACAAAGGGACAATCACACAGGCAGCAATTTTATTGTATGAAAGAAGAAAGTATTTGGAGAATATATTTAGTTTGCTGAGATAAGAAGTCTCACATAAACTGCACTACTTCCTTTTGCAAAAATCTCAAGTGTGCTATCCTACTTAAAAAGGAACTGACTTAAACAATTTACTTTTGCTCTGCTCACTGAGGCACTGGAAGATACATGTAGATGTTAAGCTGTACATGAAAAACTAAGGAAGAAAACGTGCAGATGTGACAGGCCTTCAGATTTTTCTCTTATGGTTTTTCCAATCAGTCAGAAAATTGTCTGTCTGTTCCTGGCAGTAAGTACAGTATGTTATTCTGCAGTAACAATTGCTTACTAAAGGTCTGCGTGGTTTCTACTGTTTATCCAAGCTCAGAATCATAGTCAATTCATTACAGAGTGTATGTCAGTCCAGTGATGTGGAAAACTATGCTACTGACATGAAAGGGTCAGATACTAGATAAAATCGAGAGGGATATGGGCTGTGAAATCTGAGTGAGAAGAGAATCGTGGTCTCTTGAGAAATGACAAAACAGGCACTGACGTTAGTGTGTTTCATCCTCTGATCTGGCCTCAGCAGATGGCACTGGCAGTAGCTCCAGAGAAATCAGACTCAAAAATAGTAATTTTCAAGGGAGTTGCTTAAGAATTACTAAGAAACCACACTATAAGTAATAAAGTACAGTTTAATTGCTTGACACTGTTGTGGACAAATTCAAACTCTCTTGTACATTTCAGACCTAGATCTAGCTGAGAAATATTGGGAACAGTACTAAGCAAATTAAGTTATTAATTTGCTGAAGTGTTTTGTCAGTTTGCCTCAATTAATCTTCATCATTTTTGCCATCTAACACAACATACAGGAAGTAAACATTAGACCAACACTTTTCTATCAAATTAAAAGGAAGATTCACCTGGGTGTCACCATTGCATAAATTTCATCACAATAGGATGCAAATATACATTTTTGTGCTTCTACTGTTCATTTGCTTAATAAAAGAATGGGATGGGGCATAGTAACTACTAAAGTAAATCTGTAGGTAGTGAGAATTTTAGATTTGGTGACATAAATCAGAACTCAGACACAGCTGAAAGCAGCAGGTCTGAGATTTTTTGTTGTGTCTACATTTACAAAGACAAATCCACTATTTCTCAAACAAAACCTTCTCAATCTCATTTAGATATGAACACAGTGCTGACTTTCTAATGGCCTTCTGAATTTTCCACCTTATCTTTCCTTGAGAAAAGCTGTTCAAGCAATAAACTAACTCATCTTACCCTGATCAGAACACCAGCTTTCTGCTTCTGTGATGATTTGCAGATGCAGTAGTCATCTACTGTTGAGGAAATGGCCTTTTCTTCTAGCAGTCACTTCAGACAGTCTGACAAATCTTATCAGAATCAGTGAAAAGTCTGTCCAGGGTAGGCAAAGATATTTGGTTCCTGTCACTGCACATACTGGAGAGAAAGGGCTATCCGTAAGGGGAATAAGAGCGGAAAGAGCTGTTACTGTGAGGCACAGTGAGTGCAGCTTGGGTGGTACACAACTTAGATCCTATCTTCAATGTATGGTGCCATAAATACAACTGTGTCTTTACATAGATAGAGGATCCAGGAGTATCCTGTATGTCGCTGCTGCAAGGTATCATTCAAAATTTTGACCTAATTTCTGTGGAAACTGTTTCAAAAAAAAAGACTAAGATTTTCAAGATTTAAGTGCAGATTCTGCAGATTTTATTTTATATGGTTAATGGATCCTTGTTAAAAATACACCCACTGGATAATTAAAATTATTTTAAGCATTGAAATTAAGTTTACATAAACCTTATCACTTATTTTCTTTGACAATGAATTCTATGTGACAGGAGAAACAGAATTTCTCATTCTTTCTCTAATTCTTCCACATTCTTTTTCAAGCTGTTGGATGATGCAAAATGGAAATGATTTTTTACTTTTTAAAGAAAAAAGAACCACAGTATCTTTTTGGTTGTTGGTCTTTTCATTTTTCAGTCAGCACTTGTTACAGTTGAATCATGTCAAATGCAAAAGCTGAAGTTCCCATAGTAACCTTGTCACATCCACAAGTGACAATAAAGGGTTTAGAGTACCCCACAGTACTGTTTATTTCATTTGTCTTTAGTTTTGTTCATTTTAATCTGTTTTTTTTTTTATTCTTGTACTATTTCTCCTCTGAATTATAAGAGTTACTATGAGACTAATGTTGTAGATAAGGATGAAACAATAGATAAGGTACCCACAAGAATTATAAAAAATCAGTTTGTCTGAAATCTGAGATATTTACTTTGAAACATGAACTCTCTATGAAAACTAATTTTTTAAAAAATTTATTTCTCTTAAAATCTAAAATATGAAAAAACTCCAGAAGCTAACACTGTATACCTCAGATTGGAAGAAATATTTTAGAATGGAATAAGCATTGCATATTTTAGTAAATTTTAAGCATGATATGCTGCTCAGTGAGCGTAACAAAACACCTTTAGCTAGAAACTGGCCTAGAGAGGATTCAAGCTTCTTCAGAAAATAATTTGAGGATGCAGCTAAAATTTAAGTAAGGAAATCTTAAGTAAAAAAAAACAATAAAATAAAAAAAATCACATGTTCAACACTGAATGCCATTGGTTTCTTCCCTGCTGGTAATGCAATAACAATGAGAGACATCTACAACATAGAATGTAATACATGTTTGATAAATTTGGCAGAGAGGAAGGATTTGAGACTTTATAAGCTAAAACAGAAGTTTGACTTAAAATTTCACAATTTCAGGAGTTGATGTTTTATAGAATGAGGAGAAAAAGGAATTATCTCAGTGTTGATGATTGATGATGTTGATAGTGCATGATACAGAAGGTTTGCAGGGGGGCTATTAGTGTCAGATTTAGAGATGTGAGAAGGAAGAGTTGTATGACTTATCTCAGTACCTGCCATTTAAGTTGTTGTCTCAATAGAAGCACAGAAATCACAGAACTACATGAAAGTGAGCTTTGAAAGGGACCTCTGCAGATCAGCTGACCTAGCCTTCTGTTAAAAAAAGAGGGACTACAGTGAGGTTATCCATGACTCCATCAAGCGAATTCTTAAATATATGCAGTGAGGGAGATTCTGCCACTTCTCCAGGCATTTTATCCCAACATGAAATTGTCGTCAAATTTAATTTTAGTGCAGGCTTTTTTGTTTGGTTTTAGGGTTTTGGTATTGCTGCTTGTTTGTTGGTTTCAATATATATAGATTCAGTCACTTCAGGCATTTGTCTTCAGATGACTTCATGTCTGTTGCTTCTTTCCCTGTCACTGTGCACATTATGAAGAGTGCAGGTCCTGGAAGACTACGATTAGATCTCCCATGAACTACTAAGTATGAGTCTGACCCAGAAGCAAGAGTTTTATATTTATTTTTGTTGAACCTTATGTGGTTTCTGCTGGCCTAGTTTTCCATTTTTTACTTCCTTCCTATCTAGGTTTCTCCTCAGGTTGCATTTATTTGCAAATGAGATAACAGTGCATTCGTTGCTGTCATGAAGATCATTTATAGGGATATCAAATAGTATTGAACCCAATATCAGCTCTGGAGAGACTCCATTCTTGGTTATTCCATTAACCACCATCCTTTGATGTTGTCTGTTTTATGTTTTTCATACAACTTAAGGTCCACCCATCCAACCCATTTTACAAAAAAAGATGTCATTGGGAGACCATGTCAAAAGTCCCTCATTCTTCCCTTCATCTGCTTACTGCATTATTTCATTATACAAAGTATTCAAGTTGGTCAAGCAAAATTTCCCATTGGTAAATACTTATTGCCTTTTTCCAGACTCCTTCATGTGCCTGGTAATAGTTACTGAGGACCTCTTCTACCTTATGAAGTGAGACTGGTTGTTCTTTCCTGGATTTTCCTTTTTAAGCTTTCTGTATACACACACCATATTTATCCCCCAATCTCAGTTGCTTTGAATATCATTTATGCTGTCTTAAACTAGAAGTTTTGGGGATTTTTTTTTATATTTCCAATGTACTTTTTATAAGCCTGCTGTCTATAAGGAAACAAAAAAGTTAACACCTAAATATTTGTGCATTTCAAGAAGCTTAGAAAATTTCTTTACTAAATTTGTCGGCCTCTGACTGATTGCACGTAGAAATAAGAATAATGGTGGTGTTTTTTGTTGTTTTTTCTTTTTTAACTGTAACATTAAAGCTCTGAACAATGGAAATGCATTTTCTACTTACTTCAGGAAAGATCATACATTTTTCATTTTGCCAGTATCCCTTGTGTCAAGGCATCAAGCACCTTGTTCTTGGCCAGATGGTAAAAATGCACATTTGGCCATTTTCCTACTTTTTGGGTTGTCTGTGTTATTTTGTGTTCTGTTTCCCTTCTACATATTTGTTCTAGAATGTGTTCCCCTGTGCCCTTGCTTTGCCATAAAATTGTCTTTACTCAAAGCAACAGCAAGCTGTGTGTTCATGTTGTATAGGTTTGACACTGTTTTCTCTCAGTGGGCTTCCCAGCACCTGCTGCAATATACATAATCTAAACCTTCTTTTCCTTCACTGTTGAAGTATTTTTTATTTTTGGAATGTAAGTGTCAACAGATGTGATTGAAGATAATGAGACATTGTACCACTGCGAGATTACAGTTGGGAGGACAGCAGGGAGAAATTGTGCAGAATAGAAGGCTTTTGCAGATTTACGCTGCTTATCTATCTGTAATCAAGATGATTTTCAGTATACTCTCTGGATTGAATGAGTAGATTAATTTTGGCTAATCAAATCAATAGAAGTTAATAAAATTGCTCCAATATAACCTATAAATACAGACATTAGATAGAGAAATTTAGAAATTACTTAAACTCCAATAAAAACATTTTATGTCATGCCTGATGCAACACACCTTCAGTATACTAAATACAACACACATAATTTGGTCAGCAGTTTAAGAAGACTTATGCTGTTTTGAAAATTGAAGATCAAATGCTCATCAATCATATTCCTATCATAGCATGCATCTATACTGCTTTTCTCATGAAAAAGAAGGGAAATAAAAGACTAATTATTTGATAATATTGGAAGCAAGTACAATTGATTAGGGTAGTGCAGGAGAGTTTAGATTTTTATAGCTCATTAGTTCAAGGCTGGAGGGTGTTGTTACATTGTCACTGCTGTTGTATGAAGCACACAATTGTAGAGATTTTGATTTGACAAAGATATGTCTACTCAAGCTGAACTGTAGTTGAAAGTAGAGAGTACAAATGGAAATATGTGATCCTAGCCTTTATTTCTTATTTCCTCATGAAGTTGCAATTTATTGTAAATGTGACCCTTAAAATCTATCTTTAGAAGTCAGAAATGCAGTTTAGATTTCAAGCTTCAGTGGACAGTGAGAATAGAAAAAATGTGGTGATATTTTTCAGATATTTTCTGATGGGATTTGTCCATGTCAGATGTTAGAAAGACTTTCAGGTTAAGACTCTAACTCATAACTCTTCAGTTAAACCTGTGCTGCCACATCATTATCAAACAATAAATCACCTGTATGTATAAGCATGGAATCTCATAGTATAGGCAATCCTATGGTAAGTTTCTTGTCAACTCAAACTATTGCAAATTTTGTATTCAAATGAAAAACTGTATTTTTTATTTTTCTTAATTGTCTTTGCTACACTAGGAGCAAGGTAGGAGACTCTTTAACATATTTGTTTGATATCTGCCCTCAATTTTGATTCTCTGGAAAATGAATTGATTCTTTTAAGCTTTTGTTGAATTGAATAATTTGAGGTTCTTATGGTAACTGTAGTTCTCTATTTTTAGTTTTCCATTTGTTGCTCTATCTTGCTTTAATTGCTTCTGCAGATGAATCAAAACTGATTTTTGAAAAGCAGAATTCTTCCATGGTACCTTAATCTTTCCTAAAGCTTTTTGTCCCAAAATAAAAAAAAAAAAAACAAACCCTCATCTAGATTAACTGACAATATCCAGTTATGACTACATTGGAAGGACTGCATCAACACTCACTCTGCTGCATCTCAGTTTTTTAAGGTTTTCCTGCTTCCTTTATTACTGTCTACTGGAGGAGTAGAAGAGAGATGTAAGAACTGATGTTTCTTCCTTCATATATATTTTGGTTGGTGAAATGAGGACTGTGCTGAGAGGGATCAGATACAGTGTCAGAAAGACGTAGTAATGTAATTATTTCTCTAGAACCTGTTCTGAAGCTGTTCACATCCCAGCATAAGCTCATCCAGACCATAACCCACTGACTTCTTAGCCTCACATTGGCCCTGGACATTTTAATGCTGGTAATTACAAAGAAAAATACCGAAAATGAAAAAAAAAAAAAAAGCAATAACAATAATGGAAAAGAGGAAAAGAACAAAAACAAACTCTCCGGATTTGTGATGATTTTCGAAAGCTTAATTTGAAACAATAATTGCATTTAATGTAAAATCTCTAACTTTTCTTCTCTGTGTATTTCTGTGATAGAATAATTTTAGTTTCCTGTATCAATTATACAATATTTTTCATTAGTGACATCTTGGGAGGAGCTGTTGACTCCCACAAGGGAAGGGAGGCCCTGCAGAGAGACCTCAACAAATTAGAGGACTAGGCAATCACCAACCACACAGAGTTCAACCAGGGAAAAGTGCCAGATTCTGCACCTGTAATGGGGCAACCCTGGATGTTTGTGTAGACTGAATGAGATGCTGGAAAGCAGTGCTATGGAAAGGGGCCTGGGAGTCTTGGTCGATGGTAAGTTGAATCAGAGTCAGTGTCAGCAGTGCCCTGGCAGCCAGGAGGGGCATCAGGCAAAGCATCATCAGCTGGTTGAGGGAGGGGATTGTCCCGCTCTGCTCTGGACTGGGGTGGCCTTACCTTCAGTATTGTGTGCCGTTTTGGGTACCACAGTGTAACAAAGATATTACGCTCTTACAGAGTGTCCAAAAGAGAGCAATGAAGATGGTGAAGGGCCTTGAGGGGAAGCCGTATGAGGAGCGGCTGAGGGCACTTGGTCTGTTCAGCCTGGAGGAGGCTGAGGGGAGACCTCATTGCAGTTACAACTTCCTTGTGAGGGGAAGAGGAGGGGCAGACTCTGATCTCTTCTCTGTGGTGACCAGTGACAAGACCTGAGGGAATGGCCTAAAGTTGTGTTAGGAGAGGTTTAGGTCGGATATTAGAAAATTCTGCCAGAGGGTGGTTGGGCACTGGAATAGGCTCCCCAGGGAAGTGGTCACAGCACCAACCAAGAGTTCAAGAAGCATTTGGACAATCCTCTCAGGCACATGGTGTGACTCTTGGGGATGGTCCTGTGCAGGGTCAGCAACTGGACTCAATAATCCTCACAGGTCCCTTCCACCTCAGCCTATTCTGTGATTCTGTGATCCTTGTGAGTGCCTTCCAATTTGTTGTGTTCTGTGGTTCTGTACCTTTTCTAAGTCAACCTGTTAATGGAAATAGAGGAATAAATTTAAAAAGGCAAAGAAGTTTCCAATGCAGAGATTCCCAAGAGGACATAATACCAAAGTCCTGTTGGAATGATGATTTACTAATTCACAAAGACTTGTTCAAATGTCAAGACTTGTTCAATTCAGACTTCAGAGTGCGTGGGTCAAAGACATGGCACATGGCCTCTGTACAGACTTTAAATCAAGTACCATCTTGATCTCTTTATCAAATCAAGGCATTTTCCCACTCATATGCAGGTAATGCTTTTAGTTTTGACTTTATTTCACAGTATTTTTTTCCTAGTTTTCATTTTGGAAGTTGCACAGTAGCCGCCTCTGTGTTTAAGCATCTGTGGGTGGGAAATCTCTAAGATCATTTTTCAAAAACACACTTAGAAATGGTTTTGTTTTGGAATGCAGGAGAGCTCCAACATTTAATCTGAAACAGCTGTAGGTTGAAGATAGTTTTACCTCCTACTCTCTAAGCACTGAGGGAGAGTTAGTCCACATTCCTGCAAACACCCACACATTCTTAATATTAGTAAGAATACTTTTAGTAGAAATACATTACAGTAAAATTAAGTATCTTCAAGACAATTCAAAGATGGAGGTTCTGTTTAAGCTTTTCCACTGAGTCATTCAGCTTAACATATCAGAGAAAAGATAAAATAGATGATAGTGACAGTTGTACAAAGCACAGATGTCCTACAGCATGATTATTAAGTAACATACTGCAGGTTTTCTTCCTCTTAGACATCAGAAAACCATAAAAACGCAGAAAAGTATATGGGGGGTAGCACAAAAGTATTTCTACAGCTGGGAAGTGTTCTGATCTGACAATGACATCTCATGTATAAGCTTAGAAATCCTGGCAGACTTATACTTTTCAAACAAGTAATAAGCAGTCAAATATTGACTATCCAGTCACTAGGCAGTCCCTGTGTCCTGGGTTACACAAAGACTCTGGCATGCACCTTTTCTTTTTTCTTTTCCTCAAATATGCCTACTAATTTAGACTGTGGGGAGGGACTTACGGGACTCTAGTATCCTAGGAGAAGAATGTATTCGTAAGTGTGAAAAGACTGGAATGCTGATGACTCAGACAATCCAGCTGTTGAGGGCATGTACACCTGCCACAAGCTACAGCTGTGTGTTGTTTCTTTGTCCTTACATGAGTGACTCACCTCTAATAACTCCCTTAGAGGAGGCATCAGGACAATTCATACATGGACTGAAGATATTGATCTCTGCTGATGGCCATAATGGATCCACCTATGCTGACATAACAGGCAGCTGTAACATCTTAGAAGGTGTCAAAGACTTGAAATTATCCATGATCCAGTATTAATCATCCAGTGAAGAGCTCCCTCACTCAGCAGAGGTACCAGGGATGCTCCCACCTACCCTGAGCCCAATAAAAACCTACACTCAGATTTTACTCAGCAGGTTGAGGGTCATTTCTCCCCTCCCCTCCCCTTCCCTCTCCTCCCCTGGGACCACATCTACAGATGGGGACTACAACCACCACTGGAGTTGCAGCAACCACGTCTCATTGCTGGATCTGGCGAGTGTTTTGTGGGTCCTTCCAATTGCCTGGAGCTCTGCAGCCCTGCTCCAACTGCTTGTGCTGGCACTCCAGCCTCACTCTAGCTCTGACTCTCCAAACCATTCCTGCCAGGTTTTAACAGGTAGGGGAGGCTGGCTGGCATTTTGTTTTGGTCCACTTGGTGGGAGCTTGGGAATCTTCTGGTTAGCTTAACCCAGTTTTATCAGTATTGTTGTTTAGCATTCTTCTTGGTAAAGAGTTTGGTTGGTTGCTTGTTTTCTTTGGTTGAATTTTTTTTTTTTTTAACTTAAAATTGTGTGTATTTGATCGATATCTCTCTCTCTCTCTCTGTATTGGACAGAACCAGGGATATTGAATCAGAGGAAGGAGACTTCTGTTTGAGGCCTTTGCCTCTCCAAATTGTCTCAAATTGAGACACCTTACAATTAAAGTTATAATAGTGATGTAAAGCATCACACAAATGGTGTGTTCTCTCTTAGACATGGAGTCAAGAAGACAATTCAGGTGTTGAAGTAAACATTGTCCAGAAGTATGGACATCACCAGAGAGATGGCCATAAATAAACTCTACAAAATATGGTATACTGCTCAAGAAACCTCCCTGCTTATAAGACATTATAATGAGCTGGAGTAATAATATTTGCACAGCAAAATAATTTTGGGAAGGGAAACCTGTTTGAGAAAATAGGAAGTTAATAAATGATTCATGGGCATACAAAATGATCTTCAACATGAAACATACCTAAACAAACCGGATGACCTCAAAAATCATCACACTACTTAGCAAGACTCATGTGGTAAAAGACAGACTGTAAAGGCTTTTTCCTCTTTAGATGCTTGACATTCCATCAAAATTTTTGGATCTAAGCAGTTCCATTTCTCACCAATGTCTGTGGGAGTTAAGGAGTCTCAGTGCCATGCAGGTTTTAACAATAAATTACTGCAGAGTACTTATTTTTCTTTTTAATTTATTTTTTTTTAATTCTTAATGGGGTTAAGAACACTCTGCAGCCTTGGAATTTCATAAGCAAGCATTTATCTAGACTTATATAATAATCCTACTTAAAATGCTATAAAATCCATTAGAAAATCCCACTCTCGTAAATAAAACTAGCTCTATGGAGCTGCCAGTGTTATCTCTGTATTGTTCAGCTCATTACATGATTAAGTCTGACACAATTTCACTGGTTTTGAAGCAGTACCTGGTATCTGCAGAATTTTTCGCTGAATGATCCTGTATCAAACTGTCTCTTATAGTGAAATGTGGTACTCATGATCCTGTATCAAACTGTCTCTTATAGTGAAATTTGGTACTCTGAAACCTTAAAATCTCTGCTTACACTAAAGCAAATACATTTATTTCAAAAGTACATTTTATTTATCATCTGGAGTACTGCATCTAGGTCTGGATTCCTCAGCAAAAGGAGGATTTGTCACAACCTGTTAGTCAGTCTAGAGGAGGGACACAAAAATGATCAGAGGTTTGAAAACCTCTCTTTCAAAGACAGGTTAAGAGAGCTGGAATTGTTCAGCCTGGAGATGAGATGGCCTCTAGGGAGATCTTTTTGTGGCCTTTCAGTTCTTGCATGTGCTTATAAAAAAGAGAGATGGTGACTTTTTACATGGAGAGATAGTTATAGGACAAGAAGAGATTTAGATTAGATGTTAGAAAGAAATTCTTTACTCAGAGGGCAGTGAGACACAGGAACAGGTTGCCCAGAGAAGTTGTGGATTACCCATCTCTGGAACTGTTCCATGCTAGGTTGGATGCAGCTTTGAGCAACCTGCTCTAGTGGGTCTTATCCCTGCTCATGCTGGTGGGATTAAAACTATATGATCTTTAAATCCCTTCCAACTCAGGCCATTCTATTATTCTATCAATGAATCAACATACAAATTTTCAAAGTTATTAATATAAGTTAAAGTTATTACTTAATCATGTTATTGAGTTAATTATTATTAATTATTAAAGTTATATCATATTATATTCATAGTAAATAACTTAAATATTATAATCTCAACTATTTTAAATAAAATATAATTGATTTTTTTCCAAAAAATTCTGCTACATAACACTACCACTTGGCACTTCTATTGTGTAATTCATTCAAGGATATGAGAATGCTTTATAAGCTTGAATTAATTAAATCCACATTGGTCTCATGTGGAAGAAACAGAACAGAGGAGTCATTTTACATGCAACTTAAATGCAAACACCTTCATGAGGATACGTGCCAGCTCTTTAAGACTTCATAGCATCATTAGGCAGTAGATTAAGACAAGAAATGATTAATAGTCAACTACAACTACAGAATTAATGTATTTACATAAAACCTGCTTACTTATATGGTGGTTTAATCAAAGCACTAAAAATGAGTCACAAAATTTTATGTAAAGCATTTATTCTTTTATTTGTTTCTCCTGCCTCTGGGTAGATAACCAATCTGCAGAAGGAAATCCCCCTGAATTTCTAACTCTTCTTATTGCTAATACTTATTAAGGTACATTATAACTAGCATATCCAACTATTACAAGGTAATAGTAATGAAAACATTTTCTTCTTTCTAGTCTTTGTGTTTAAAACATTCTACAGAAAGTTAATTCCTTTATAAAAAGGCTTTCCTCAGTTATTTTATCTCTCATACTGCAGAATGATTTTTTGTTTTAATTAATCTCTGGTATAAAGAAAAAAACAAAAACAACAAACAACACAACTGTTCACTGACAGAGAAGCCAAAAGTTCATTCAACTTATATAGTAATACAGTTACAATAGCTGTGGTAAAAGCAGAGATTTTTCAAGACATCATAAGGGCATATCATGTCCTAATGCATTAAATAAAGAAATATATGGAACACAACATTATAAATTCATAAAACAACTAAACTAGTTTAGAAACTGAAGTATAATAGAGAATTAAAAAAAATGTGTCCATGGAAACATTAAATCTGGTGATTTGTTTTGACAGATGACCACCTTTGAAAATTACATTCTGCAGCCAGGACACATGTGAATCCCCGATTAACTAGCCTTGCACATGATTTTTTGCATTTTGTTTACATTTATGTAATACAATTTCAGCCACCTAAGAATAATTTAATGTTTAAAAGGCATACTGTCCTGAACTTATTTTCAAACACTCATGAACTCCAGATTTTGCAAACAGTAACCTGTTCTGTACCATTCTCATCTCTACTTTATTGTCTTAGCCTGACAAGCAAGGAAATATGTCTGCTTTGTGTTACTTCTACTCGTTCATTTTAATTAATCTCACAAGACTGCAGCTTTGAAGCATTCATTTTTCTGTGTAGCAAGTTAATAGTTATTATTTCAGTTATATAAATGGAGGAACTGAAAGCCTGAAAAAATTCTATAGGCATGTAAAGTAAGTATTAGAAGACTAAGTACTAAGTAAGTACTAGAGAAGAAACTCCTGAAACCTGTTTTAGACTTGCTCAAAATCTATTGACTCTAATGTCAGCAGAAATGAAGAGTAAGAAAAATGAGAAAATTTGTTTCATGATCTATCAAGTTGCAAAAACTCAGCACAACAGATCTAGAGATGGGAAGGAGGAAAAACAACATGGATTTTTTTATTATTAAAATGATAGTGAACCAAAATAAAGCACATCAGGATTTTGAGTAACTTGAAAATATTTGTACAATAATAAGTTGAATAAAGGATAAAAGTGTTAGCAAATAGAATTTTCTGGACAAAAGGCACAGAAAGTGCTATTAATTTGCAGGACTTAAATTATTTGTCTCTGCCTCTGACCTCAGCGTGTCTTTTTGTGTTATAACCATGAATATTTGCTTGTATTAAAAAGAAAAACAAGTATATTTATTTCATTGAATATCGCAGTGTAAACATACACACAAAAAATAACAGTAGGCCATCTATGCAACCTTCTCAACTATGTAAAAAGAAACTGAATTGTTCTCTCTAAGATATGGACAGAAGCATTCATTTGTAAGCATGAGCATTCAGTTTTAGATTGTTGGCTTGGTAAGTTATGAGGTGGAAGAATGTAATGTATGATCATCCTGGGAAGGTGATTTGGTTTGTGCTTTGACAGCAACTCAAGGCTCTGTTATGCTAAAATGCAATGGACTGTCCTTTTGGAAAACATGTCGCAGTCTGACAGTTTAGTAAGCGATGTAGATCTTCTCCCTGCTTATCTTCTTCTGGCACCTACCCATCTCTATATTTTCTTCCATTGGATGGAACTTTTTATCTCTGAGCTTGTTCTGTCACACACTCACTAATGTCACACATACACATTTGATCCACATTTGATTTTTGTGTTAGGTTTCCCTCTAAGAGAAGAAAAGATCTAAAGAGCATGACTCAGCTTACTGACCCACTCAAAATCATGATATGTCCAAAAGGGAGAACACACCAAGTATGAGGAACCAAAACCTCAGTCAGTGCAACTAACATTTTAAAAAGAAAGACTTTGCTCCAGACTCTGGCAGGCCAATGCTGCCATGGGGGACACACTTCTGCAGGGGTGAAGGCCATGGAATCAGAGATCAGAATTATATTTTATATTTATTGCAAATGGAGAAAAAAAACCTGTGTGCTCTTATAATGACAGAGCTGTGCACAGAAATCTAGGTCAGATTAATCTAATCTAAAGTGTATTAAAAACTTGGGGAAGGAGCATGTTTGGGGTATTTATTTATATATCTATTTAGTACTTCTGTTTAAATTATTATATTACATTTAAGATGTTCTTTCTATTAAGTACCATGAAGATTAGACAAGTTACTTGCATTTTTAAAGGAAACTGAGTTTACTATGACTCCACAAATTAGTCTGTATGGAAAATGGAAACAATGAGACTTTATGTCCTTGAAACTCAGGAGATTTTATCTATTATCTTTACTGTAAGCAAATATCTTAAAGAAACACTGTAAAATTTATAAGAAAATTTAATTGGCATAGCTGAGAGCTTCGTGTACATGTTTGTCACTTTTTTTTTGCCTTCTCCTGACCACTGAATGCTTAACCAAGCAAACTTAGCATTCTGTTATCACACATTTGGTATGGAGTAGTATTAAATCATATATATATAGAACCTTTTCTTGGCAAGTTGGTTTTGATTTTGGTCCTCTCATAGGCTGTGACAGGTGGAGAGAGATACTGAGGGCAACAAGTGAGCATCTCAGGCTCCCTCCAGTGGAGTCTCCTGAGCTCCCCTTGTCCTGTTGCTAAGAAACAGGACAAGCATACAGCTGCTGCTCCTCTCCCTGAAAACCACACCACCTACAAATGTGATTAAGAACTGTCTGTTTTCATGTTGAGGAGTCATAAGTTTTTAAGCTTCAAGCCCAGGATTCTTTGAAGCATAATGGAGAAGAGAATAAATTAAAGAGTGGGAGAAAATATCTTACTAAAAATGTCCCAAGCAAGCTGCTGCTCTTTTAGTTAGAGCTATGTATAAATACAGCTATTTATAATCTGCTGCTGCAATCATTATGTCAGTATACTCTGTGCAAAACTCTTTACAAATAGTGCTGTGACTCAGAAGGTACAGATTTTTCTTTCAAGGGCAAGCACTGTACAGCTTGGATCTCCCTTATATCTTTGAGAGTTTTGTGACTCTGAGTTATTGATCTCCAAATTGGAAATTATGAAAGGCATAAATAATACTATGGCCTATTATTAATAATGCTTAGAATACTCAGAATACTTAGGATACTTAATTGATACTTAGAATACTTAGGATAATTGAAACTTAGAAGCGACCCATACTGTCACAATACTTTCCAAAATACAATCACAATGCAATTCACAATACTTTTCACAAAACAACCCAAAACTTTCCTCATTTCAGATAGCTCATGATTATTAAAAGATGTAACAAGGCAATTAGGTTGAGATATATATATATATATTTGTATCTGAAAAGAAAGGACATAGCAAAGCTGAAGCTTTTGCCTAAGTTCATAGTCTCAAACAGCAAATAGACTCTTCTTATAAAGACAGAAACATGTACAGCTTCAAAGGAATCTCAGCATTCCAAACATAGTACCAAACAACATTAAAAGAAGAGGCCACTGAAGATAGAGATTTCCTCATAGTTCTTACACTGCAGTGTGACAGTCATTTTCATGTTGTCATATGCATAGTCTGAATTATTATGTATATAGTATATACAAGTATATTAGGCACAAATTATGTTGTGTCTATATGGTCATTATGAAATGTGTTTGTGTGCATGTATAAGAAGATATATGCACATCTGACTGTTATACAGGGACATCAATTAATAGCAAGCTAGACTTAAATTGTTCTTGGTACTTCCAGGGAGAAAAAAACAAGTAAGCAAACAAACCCCCATAAACATAAACAGTAAAGACAACATGGACTATGAAAGAACTATTGAAGTGCTAGGAATCTGTATCCAAGGTCAGATGCAAACACCCTAAATGCTGTTTGAAGAGAAAAGCAACAAGACTGTTTTTGTTAACTCCAAAATATGTCTCAACAAAGCATGAAAGTTTGGATGAACTCTAAATATAAAACACATCAGGAGCACCAATTCTTAAAGAACTGCTGGGGCTCCATTGATGAGCAGATATAACTGTCTATCATAGTGTTTTGATAAGTCATAAGAGTGTGGTTTTGAAAAAAATCTCTGTATCGTACTGCTTACTGTGCTTGCCTCAAGAAATGAATGCTGTTCTCCTGAGCTGGATTTCATCTGGATGTAATTGAGCTCAAAGATTCAGGAGCATACCTACACATAAGTGAGCATTAAGTCAGTAGAATAATCCAAAGTTATTTCTGATACAATTAAATTAATACATGCATAAATGAATTAAGTAAGAGAAGTATCTAGTGTAGACTTCTCAGGACAACATATTATATTGTATGTCTGCTTCTACCTGCTACTGCTAGTATAGTCTGTAAAGACCAAGGAAATTTCACTGTCAAGTCACAGTAATTTTTATGGAAGTTCAGTCTAGGTTTATATGTACAAATGGATTTTACAGTCATAAAACAAGTTAAAATGAGTTAATATATTGCAGTCTACAAAGTTCAGTATTGTCTAATGCCAACTAATGATCTGGTCCTATATATGATTTTCTATACAAGAAGATGCAGAAGTTTCCTCTAATCCATAAAATAAACTAAGTTTGAAAGTTGTTTTGTTTTTCTAACAGTTTATGCCAGAATTTTTATGAAGATGAATGAAAGATCCTTTTTATCTCCTGTTTCTGCAAATTTGATCTTTCAAATATGAATTCTAATTAGTTCTAAAAATTCAGAAATTATTTCTTAAGATTGAGTTTTGTATGCAGTGCATCTTAGAAATTACTGTCATATAAAATAATCCTGGTAAAATTATAGATCAAAAGCCAACATGAATAATGTCAGCAGATAAAAAGAACCCCTCCTGTACTAAACTTGGAAAATGAGTAAATGAAAGCATTCTTGTCCAGAACACTAATTTCTATTTCTTCTATACATAAAATAATGCAGATACAAAGTGTCTCTCACACTGAAATGTTTTAAATGGTATTACATATTATATATATTGTATATATATTATATACATTGTGTATATATATACATTATAGATTATATACAGTATTATGTATATTAGCTTTCTCTTTGTGATTCTGTATGGAATGGAAATTAAATGGCTTTTCTGCCTCAGGATCTCATCTGTGTACTGTGTACATGCTGGAGAATACAGCAATGGGAACCTTATTTCATAAGTAGAAGGACATCAGTCCTCCTCTACAAATCTTGATCAGGGAGCTAGCTTTTAATGTGGATTGTTGATGGGTTACATTTTGGATTGTTATGGATACTGAATAATGGAGCATATTGACATAGTTAAGTATACTGTTAAATAATTGTTTTTGTTTTCCCTAATCTTAGTCTTTGGACTAATTTCCTTCTGTTATAATTTGTTAAAACTTTTGTCCTGGAAGTCAAGCCTTCTTGGACCTCCAAGAATTAAGATGACATCTCAAATTTCATCTGGTCTTGCTTACAACTTAGGAGTATGCAAGGTCTATACTAGAAAAGCTTCATAGATGTTTTGTCTCATTTTTTTCTTTTTTTTTTCTGGTGAATACAATGAAGTGCCATTGATTATGGTGATCACTCCTAAAGCAAAAAGTAGGAGACAAAGACATTGCAACACCAGCTGGAGTGCAGTTAATAGAAATGGTTCACTTCTGAGTGTTCAGATCATTATTTTTTAAAGAATATTGCAATATAAAGGTTTCCTCTATACATTAGGAAGCTTCAACAGATGTCATATTGGACTAATAATTCAAAGATCAATGTGTTTCTAGGCATTTCTTGGCAGTTTGAGTTCACCAGCTTGTCAGTTATCAGTCTGGACAGTCTTGCATGCATCTGTATGTAATGCCACATGATTTTCCAGGTTTCTCTAACTGATACCTTTTGATTAAATTGACACAGTGGTTTTGCTGTATTTTCAGACAGGGATGCATTGCTTTGACTTGCTGATTATGTAGCTGCTGATAAAGAAGTTCCACTTCAGCAGTTTCAGAATCAATAGCAAGAAATGCAACTGCATGCCATATGCTTGCTCCTTACTTTATTACTTTCCTTTTTGGTGTTATTGCAGTCTGGGGGCTCCCTAGCTATCTGACATGGTGCTTTTTGATCTTTTAAAATGTCAAATTGATGCCAGGACACTGTTTGAATGGGTTTACTCTCATCATTTCAGAAGGATAACAATAGCAAAAGAAAACCTGGAGAAAAAACATTTTCCCCTTATTGATTTTGACCGGAAGGGTACATGCAGTACATATGTTATCCAGGAAAAATTTCAGCTGGCATATTTGCTGATTGCTTTTACTTTTTAATATATACTGAGTAACAAATACCGAATTAATTTTCCTGATAAATGGTTAGTATTTTGCAGACATATCTTCAGTTTCATGTGTTGCAACATAAAAGCTTTCCCTGTGCCTAGCAGTGAAATCATATTCACAGATGTTACAGGATCAAAAAAATACAAAAGCACCTTCACCTACTCTTGAACACTTCTTTACATAGTTGCATAAATTGATTGCATAATCCAGCTGCTGTCAGCTTCAGTCTGAGTCTTGTCAGAAGTATTTCTCATAGTACCTACTTTGATGGAACCTTTCTATTTCTTCTCTTCCTTTATTCTTAGATGACACCATCACTCTCAGTAAGCCTTGATAAGCCCTTCAATTTTAAATTAACAGAAAAGACATAGATATTGAAGGAGGGGAACAGTTACCAGTAAAGAAAAAAAAATAGACTTTGATTGGAAATATTTAAATCTTAACTAAGTGGCTTATGCAGTGTTTTCAGACCACCATTTATATGTACAATTAAAAAAAAACATGAATAAAATCTGAAAAGCAAGATCCATTCTTAGAGATGTTGAGAAGTATCCTATTCCTCACCCCTTTCTCTAGATCCTAGGAATCTCTGCATATTTATAAATGTTTTAAAATTTTAGTTATTGGGAAAAAATATCACTCTGTGGCCGACAAAAATAATAAAGTAGTACTTATATCAATCAAGACAAACCATTTCTATTTTAGAGGAAAAAATAGTATGTAGAGATATGCTTTAAAATTCACTGTGCAGGTAATTTTGTCTGTGACACTTCTTGCTGTGATGAGTTTCTAGGCAGTGTCATGACCCACTGGTAGGGGCTGTGATGTTTGCTATGAATTCTTGTCAAGGCTGAACAAAGTCACTGGACCATGTGTCAGGGAATCTTATCTTTTTATTATAGAGTGAACATAACTCCAGCAACCAGCCCACTATTTAGACTGAAAAGGTATTGGCTAACAAGCCTTTAAATTTATACAATAGACTTCCACAAAAGTGGAGGTGAACAAGCCCTTAATTTTGTACAGTACAATTCAATAAGTTCTCAATTCCCACAACACTCCTCAAACGTACTGACTCACAAGGCAAAACACAAAACCAAAGGTGCTGGCTCACAAGCGACAACACATGATTATCCCACAACAAAGTTCAGTATGGAGTACAATGTGATAGTCATGCTTTGCTCAGGCAAAGCAAGGGAAGAAGACAAAGAATATCACCAGTCCTTTAGATTCCACATTAGTCCTGCTGCATGGATGGTCCAGAGGTGGGGCAAACAAACAAAATGATAGAGAGAAGAGAGGCACAGGAAGAAAAGGGAAAAGAGAATGAGAAGGTCTTATCTGTTTCATTTTATAGTTAACCTATAAGCTTTTTGGTGCATGTGTCTTCTGTAAATTAGACTTTTCATTTTGTTCACACATGCACAGCCAGCCTTTCTCCAGGAAGTGAGTTGGGGGCAGGGGTGGCGGAATGAGCACCAGTCTCAGGGTGGAGCAGAGCAGAGGTTGGCTCAGAACAGCACTGCCCCATATCTGCAGGACCCTCTCCTTCAATCCTCTTTCCTATAGCAATATTCAGAATGTTTAAGACAAAACATGTTTAGTTCTGGTCCTCTACAAACTGGTAGTTCACAGATCAAGGCTAGAAGAGACCTTCAAGTCCAACTCTCCACTTAGCATCACCATTATCTCCCCTACAGTCAAGACAATCCCTAATACAGAGTATTATACCATCACCTCCAGTGCTCCTATCCCTTCTGAAAAGTTTAATAGCCATCCATTGCATCATTCCAGCTATGTGAGTCATCTCACCACACTTCTGTGATAGTGACTACATCATAGCTTTCTTGCTGCACAATGTCTTGCAGCTCCTCCTGCCTGTTACCTGCAAAATGCATTGCTGCACTTTGGCTGGGCTATTGATTTAACCCTCAGACTCATCTCTAGTAAGAATGGCTGTATCCTCTTCTGCTTAAAAATGTAGTTTAAAACCTTCTTAATCAGTCCCACTAACTCATGAGCCATAATCATTTTCCCCCTCTGAGACAGGTGGAATCCATCTGTTATGAGCAGATCTAGTGCCATTTAAACTGTCCCAAAATTCCCCCAATAGCACTGGCCTCTAAGTCATGTATTAATCAGGCTGGTTTTAATGTTCCTTTCAGTATTCACTGTTGGTATTGAAGGGTTTGAGGAGAATATAACCTTTGCACCTACTCCTTTGACCAAATGTCCCAGTATTCTGAAGCCCTTTTTGTTTGCTTTAGGACTTCTTCCTTCAATTCACCACTACCAACCTGGACAACCAATAGAGGATAATAGTCAGTGTCACACTAGATCAGGAAGCTGTATGTATATAAATCTTATCTAAGATTGCTTAAAGTAAAAAGGCTTGTTTTGACGACTCTTCAGAAACAGTTCCAAACCTCTGCTTAGTCAGAGGGAACAAAAGAAAATAGTCAAATAAAGTACTACAACAGGTAAGCATAACCTATAAGTTCCTTGAATAACTGAATATTGTCAGGTATGAAAATCTAACTCAGAATCCATGCAGATGAGTATCTGTAAACAATCAGTACTAAATAGCTGATCAAACAGAAGTAATTTGGAAATCCATAAAAAAAAAATTACAACCCACAACTTAAGTCTAGCTGTACTGGACATGATTGATTCTTTGCATGCCAGATAAATCTAAGCAAAATACAAGGATATCTGAAGGATATTTCATGAACAGTATATTCCTGCTGCACTTCTCACAAGATGAGATTGATTCATCAACATAACTTGTACTCAAAGATTTAGGTTGGTAATAGATTTAGCAATTTTGGTGCCAGCAATCATTAACCTAAAAAGTTCTTCCAAAGAAAGCTGGATAGATATCTAGCCCAAAATCTTTCTACTGTGACAATGATTGTGTCAATGCCTTCGATTTATAGGGCAGGAAGAAAATAGAAGTCTTTTAAGCAAAACAAGAATATTGCCTTATCAGAGCCAGAATCAACAGTTCAACTAGGCATGTTTTATCTATCCTAAAAAATAGGCATGAAGTAGTCCTTCCAGAATACATGGAAAACAAATCTAGATATATTAAACAAGTAACAGTATTTGTTGTAGAGTGTAGTATAGAGACTGAAGACAATGGTCTTCTACCTTTACATGTGATTGATAGAGGGGAACTACACAAAATTTGATTTTTGCACTTCATTCAGATCACAAGAATATTTATTTTTTTTCCCGTGGAGTCACAGAGATATTCATACTTGGAGATCTGTCTACTGTTTGATTTTTTTACTGTAATCAAAATCCAGCTGCAGTCCCACCATCTGCTCCCTGCTCCCCAGACAAATAGCTCAACACAACTAATACACAACATTTTCTTGAAATAATCTCCATAGAATTATATAACAGGCTTAAATAAAAAGCAATGGATCTCAGTAAAATTGCCTAGTGGGTACTACTAAAAATTAAGTAACTGGATAATAAGGGAGAAAATTTTCTGAAAATGTGGTCAGAGCTGATTCTCTTAGAAGAAGTTTACTGTCATAAAGGTGCAGAAATGAGCATTTAGATGGCATTAGGATGGTGATGAAGATAATATGTGTTCTAGAGTAGTGAAGATATTGTAACTGGTTTAGAACAACAAGAAAAAGAGCAAGTTTCATGACCATTTTCTTACTCTCTGAACAAGTTGGGTTGTTACTTTTTTTTTCCAATTACTAAAAGAAGATAAAGAAACAAATCTTTTGATGGTGTAACACATTATGATCAAGAGGACTCATAACAGTTTCATAGCATAATTGAAGTGATAATGTTGTAAAAGTTAGGTAATATATATTCTTCATAGTTAAATTTCTTGGAATTTTAAACTGAAATACTAACTTGGTTACTTTAAAGCAGAAATTGGTTTAAATCCTGGCTGATGGCATACATTTCTATTATAAGAGTCACAAACGTATGTTAAACATGAAATGATAGTGTTGGGTTTTTTATGCAGACCTCAGTTCAATCTTAGAATGTTCACCACATCTTGCTAATTATAGTCTAATATTTAGATTATTATTTTGAGATATCTACCAATTATACTATGCTTTAATGTAGAATTAATATTTGCATTTTATAAGATAGGTAATTGTGAGTTATCATAAGGAAGCTTAAACATTCTCAAAGTAAAAAAAAAGAATAAAATATGTAATCACATACTTATTTGCTGAAGATAAAGACAAAAACTCCCTCATAATATAAGCAAAAATCTGAGATTCTGGAAGAACAGAGATCTATATGTTGTATTTCTTGAATGCATTATCTTGCATTGTTTTTACTTAAATATTTGCTGCCAAGGCTGGAATAGTCAATAAAGTTTTGCAAACTGGAAAATCTGGTTACATGTGAAAAGATCTATTTTTAATACAGAATTTTGAGAAAGTATTTTAGATCTTTAAATAGGAACAATAATATCTCAAAATCATGCCTAAATTTTAACTTTCTTCAGAAGCATCGCTTAGGAAGAATTTTTAGGTAAGAATTCCTGACTTTGATCAAAGACTTGAACATATACCTTTAAATGGCATAGAATAATTCAATAGTTTGGACTGTAAAGGAACACTAAAAATCATCTAGTCCAAATTTCCTGCAATAAGCAGAAAGATCCTCAACTCAATCAGGTTGCTCAGAGTCCTATTCAACTTGACCTTGAATGTTTCTGGGGATTGGGCATCAGCCACCAAACCGGGTAACCCTGTTTGAGTGTTTCACCATCCTCATTTTACAAAAATTCTTTGTTATATCTACTGTCCTTTACTTAAAAATCATTACTCATTGTCCTATTGCAAGTGGTCTTACTAAATTGCTCATTTCCATCTTTTCTAAAAACCCCCTTTAAGTATTGAAAGGACACAATAAGGTCTCCCTGGAGCCTTCTCTTCTCCAGGCTGAACAACTGCAAATCTCTCTCAGCCTGTCTTCATAAGAGAGGTGTTCCAGCCCTCTAATTACTTATTTGGCTCTCCTTTGGACCTGTTCCTTCCAACAGATCCATGTTTTTATTTTACTGAGGACCCCAGAGGTCCTCCAGTCGGGTACTCCAGGTCAGGTCTCAAGAAGGCAGAGTAACGGGGCAGAATCACTTCTCCTGACCTGTAGACCATACCGCATTTGATGCAGCCCATGATATGACTGGATTTCTGGGCTGCAAGTGCACATTGCTTGCTATTGCCCAGCCTCTCATCCACCAGTACCCTCAAGTCCTTCACCACAGAACTGCTCTCGATCTTTCATACCCCAACCTGCATTGGTACCAGGTCTTGTAATCCCTTGATCAGATCTCATGAGGTGGTAAACTCGATTTTAAATATATGATACAGAGGAGGAGAGAAATAAAACATAGTCCCCTACTAATTTGGTATTTTAATCTTATTTTTCTGAAATTAAACCAAAGACCTTTGAATTTAGCACAAATAACATCAGAAGCTACAAAGTTATTTTTCACAGTAAGAAAGGGTTTCATGTCCTTCACTAGCTTATAGAAGCTCCAACAGATAATTTAAAAATTATTATTACATGGAAATCTGACTAATTTAATAGCATTATAATGTCTATGCTATATTAGCCACATAATTTAGGTTTTATTTATATACACCATCAATCTTATTTAGTGGGCTGCATAATTACTTTTAGAATCGTAACTGTCCCAGAAAGTTCATCAGGTAGTATATATAATTGAGTATATATTATATAGTAAGCAGATTTAATGTACTCTATTTGTTCTATACAGACCAGTAGTCTTGGAATACAGATTCTCACTAACTAAATTAAAGAGTTCAAAGTCAATATGTTGAATATATATCAGACTAGATGAGAGTCTGGATAACAGGAATTGACATTATAGGCAGAACCACATGCTGTTTTCTGTTGTCTTTAACACCTTTAAAGGATTTTAAAGTGCTTGTAAGTTTACTAATTCTGCTTACAGGGTGGATAGTTGTCGTTAGAATATACCTTTTTGGTTCAGCATTCACAACAGAAGATTAAGAAAACCTGGTTTTATACTTCACATAAGGAATATCTATGGTAAATTCTTCAAGAAAAATGTGCAAATATCCAAACTGAGTTTAAGAAGTGATATAAAACCAGGGCAATAAAAGAGTTACTAAATTCAGTCAATTTTTATCCATCCAGTTTCATGAATTGATATATTGCAAAACATTATATATCAGAGAATAAGAGGGTAGATAAGTTGACATAGTAGGGCTGTTTGAACCACAGTAGTTGAGGAAAACAATGTTTTGTCTGTATAGACAATAATTTTCTGTAGTAGATTTGTGAATAAAGGTGCGCAAACTACTGTATAGGCACAGACATCATAAGTGGCTCATCTAGAATAAAATTCACTCTCTTGAGGTCTGGCAAGTCAGGTACATTTGTACTTCTTGCAGCCTAACTTCATAATCCACCATATGTAAGAATCTCTGATTTTATTCATGTGGGCACTGAAGTGAAAACACATCTCTTACGTCGTGTACATGTATTAGTAAGAGGCTGCTTTCTATATTTCAATTTGAATTTTTGCTCAGCATTTCCACTTCACTTATTTTAAGTATAATGTTCAGTTACACAGTATGGCTAGGATCAGTATGGACAACTTTATTTTCAATATTTTTTTTTATTTACCGTAAAAAAAAAAAAAAAAAGGAAAAGCCTAGAGTTTGTTTTTTATACATTTTGAAAGTTCATTTAAACTTCTTTTACAGTGCAACTGTGTTAATTTCCAGGAATTCCTCTCATGTTTTGTCAGTTTGTCAGATGATTGCTCTATAAATATACCAGCTTGATGGAAGCTGCTTTTCTTCCCCCTGAAACCAATCTTTTCATGTTGCTAAGTTCAGATTCTGCTAACTACAGATAATTTTCCTTTTAATGTGGTCTTGTTGATGGCATTCACTGTTGATTTCAATTATATAAACCTTTTAGATCAGTACTAATTTTTAGATTAGTACTCTGCAGTGGATGTAACGAAAGCTATTTGAGGGAATTCCGTCATTAATGGTGATATTCAGCTTGATATTCAGAAGCATAACTTCAGAAGCTTGATTCAGCTGCCCACTTGAGATGAACATTTTCACTTGAGATGAACATCTCTAGTTCCATTTGAGAAGCTCTATGATATTGAAAGTCCAGAGGAGGCTGGCAGGTACAAGAGAGGACTTTAGGGACCTCTGCTCTGCTTCTGGGGCTTGATTTAGCTGCTGGCAGTTGGATGTCCAAGAGTCACTTGTAATATCCTCAGGTATTTGAACTGTCCTGCAGGTGCTTTTTCAGATTTGTGCATCTCTCTAGGAATGGCAACCAGGAACTAGACAGATTAGAAAATCTCTAGTCCGATTCATCTGAAAACTTTGGCCTCCTGGGTCTTCCTTCATGTGTGAAATCAGATAAAGTTAAAATTTGTAACCTGTAACCTGCATGTGGAGAAACATATCTGTGAATGAATTGAATATGGGACTGTCCCAAACTTCATCCCATCATTATGCATAATATGGCTATTTCATTTTAGAAAGTTCACTATCCTGATTAATCTACTGCTCTAATGTACAACACATTACTAATAGAAATGTTTTGGCAACAGTATCTTCGAAGTTAATTTGGAGAAAACATGTATATGATTTCACATATTGATCTATTTTAAATAAGTAAGCATTTAAAAAAGCTCTCATATGTCAATGAGAGAGTTCCAAAGAACCATTTAAAATATTCATTACTATCAAGAAGATTGATTTGAGAAAAACAAAACTTCATAATAAAACAGGACCAAATTCTCAATATTGTTTTCTAATACAGTATTTATTGTAGTAAGAACAGCACATTTATTACAAGAAATCTCAAAGATAAAAGTTAATACCTTGCTTTTTTTCAAAAATCATTCATTTTCCATAAAGTTTGTCTTCTGACCTAATTTGAAGAAAGGTCAAAGAATAATTCAATCAATATGTTTTAGAAGTACACGTAAAAGAGAAATAATAACACTTTTTTAATGAATGAATTTTATATTACATCATTAGGAGTTGATGGATTATTATTCTTCAAAAATTATTTTTGTAAACCACATTAGGGTAGCTTACCTCTATTACGTTACCTTAATTCTCATTTAAGTATGTTTTAGAAAGAAATACTGGAAGTTATGGTAAGCATGTATATTTTGAAGATTTGTTCTAAATAGAGAACTGAAAATGCTTATTTGTTAAAATAGCTGATCTAATTTTTCTCATTACTTTAACATTTTAAAAATTCATTTTGTACAACTATTTAATGTGAGTGATAGTGGTAATAGTAATAGCAATAGTAACAATAATGTATCCAGATTTTTCTTTTTGACTGTGAGTCCTATGATGTACCTTTTTCTCTCTTTTGTATATAGTTGCGCTAATGGACTGTCAGATTTTCTGGTTTTGAGTTGCCTATTTTTGAAAGCTTCTTGTTCTGTTAATTTTTCCCAGATATGTAATGATGGAAGGTAGAATTAGAAAAGCCATTTGCTTTTTTATTTGTTTAATGTTTGTGATTCCAAAGTACTTCTTATGTAGCCATTAGTAAGAGCATTTTAGGGCCAATTTTCATCACAAAATATTTGCCTAGTGAATTCTACCTCAGGTTTTCCTTTATCATATAGTGAATTCATGACAATAATAACTCCTCTTTGTTGGTTGTTGGCATGCATTCATCCAAAATAATTTATTAATAAACAAAATACCTGTCTATACAGATGAATAGGTGTAAATTATCTGCACTCGACTCAAAGAATGCAGAGTCCAATTTTTATGGCATTTTATCATACATGCATGTTCAGATTTTCAAACTTCTGGTTCTATTAAACATACACACAAATTTGCTAACTAATAAATATTTTAAACAGCACATAAACTCATTGCCAAGTCAAACAGAATTTTTTTGTTTCATCCATGAACTTAGGTCCCACAGTTTACATACAAGGAAGCACGCCTTGTTGTCATGAAATTTTAAGTTACTTAGCATGGAACAGTGGAGTACTTCAACTTGAAATACAAAATCACACTTTCTGTAATAAATATAATTCACGACCTCAAACATCTTTCACCTTTCAGTGTGAAAATGAGAGCTTTATCATTTCTTTGTCTTGTTTTTGATCGTATAGATTCTCATGAAATATGTTGTTTTAGCTCCTACAAAGAAATAGATCTAAGAAAGTATCAAGCAGCAGTGAAATTTGTTAACAGATTTCTCCACAACATTGTTTTAAATCTTCCAGTTTTTATATTAACTGAACAATTCCTTCAGTGGCAATAAGTAGGTACTACTCAAACAAATTACTCCTGTGGTGATTATTATTAAAGAATTTATCTGTCATGGTGTTACAACCTGTAAACTTCTAAACTTCCATATGAAAATTGAATATTCATGTGAGTGTATACTTATTGTCAATTTCACATATATGTAATGGTTGTATGAAGATATTGATGGTCTATGGAAGAAGAATGGCCTATTGATAGCAGTGTCAAAGCTGATCTATGATTCATGTTGTGAATGTGTAACTTGGGCTGTAATTGTTCCTTTAGAAACAGGGGTATTATATTAATTAATTAAAGTATTTTACTTAATGGAAAGGCTTGAACTATGTATCCAGGGAACACTGAATCTCTAGCTCTCTTCCTGGCTCTGCTCTGTACCATCCCATCTTTCCAAGACAAAGCTGCAATGGATGTCAATAGCAATAAACAGCTTCTGATGTCAGCCAAATGTCTTAGAATCACAGCATTATAGAATTGTTTGACTTGGAAAAGACCTTTAAGATCATTGAGTCCAACCATTAAGGTAACACTGCCATGTCCATCACTAAACTTCCTAAATACCAGGCAGTCAATGAAGGATATGAAAACTAAAGCAAAATTTAGGAGTTGGGCAGGAGTTGGGTCCAAAATTGTGACAAAAATAGATGAATGAATTATCATTTACCTGGTTGACTCTACAGTAACAATAACTATCGTCTACCCAAATGGGTACCTGTTTTCGCTCATGCAGTTGTTAGTCTGGACTTTGGTTTAATTTAGAATATAATCCCTGTGCAAATTAGACTCTGTTGTATGAATTACAATTTTCTAATTTATTCTAAGACTAGGTTTGTATTATATGAGTGACTGTATAAAAGATCTTGAGTTTTCTCTCTGCTCATGACTACCTCTGGACAACAGTGTAGCTGTTCTATCCAGGAGTATCTGCAGACCTCACAGACACTGCAGAGCTCATCAAGTTGAACCTCCAGTGGGAGAATTCAGAAATACATGGATACAGTCATAAAGACATTGACAATATTTGTCTACTTACCTGAAGATGAATATCCTTGCATCAAAAATTACTTTAAATACACATTAAAAATACAGAAATTCATAAGGGAGCATATCCCTTCCAATGTCAATCTGTTAAAAGCTACAGCTGACTCTAGATATTCTGGCAAAATGCTTACAACAGTCAATAGAACTTTTGACTCGTTAGGAGAAAAAACTCCAAAACAATACTAGATTCTGTTAGTAAACCATTTTAAAATTAAATAAAACAGAAAGTGGCATGCATAAGGAAGTCTTGATTCTGTTTAAGTTCCTGAACATGAAGAACTCTCTCTCATTTATATGTGAGGAATAACTATAGCAGAACTGAAAATAATTTTTTAAAAAAATAACCCAAACCCAATATGTTACACTTGAAAACAAGGGGTGCTAAAAAAAGTAACTTTAATTTATACAATTATAGCAGGGGTTGGGAAGTGGGGATAGGCAAGTTTAACCAGACATTCCAAACATAATAATAATAATAATAATAATAATAATAATAATAATAATAATAATAATAATAATAATAATAGACAGGATAAAGAAAATGAAAAAAAAAGCATACCTCAAATAAATATAACATAAATCTCCTGTGTAACTATAATGAAATACTGTAAAAAGAGCCAAACATTGAGAAGAGGACAAGATAAAAGTATTTTTAGATGAGTTTTGAAACAGATGGAGAATCATGTGGCCAAAACTCCACTTAAATATGTGACACTTTAAAAATTCAGGAAAATGTTGGTGTTGTTAGACTGAAAATAGATATCTACGTAGCAGTACAAATTCAAAAAATGAGAAGTGTAACTTAGATGGTGACCTGAGGGAAATAGAGAGGAGGGAAGACATATAGGGAGAGACAGTGAGGGGGAGAGAGAAATGCTTCTCATATCTGCTTACAATTCCTTTATGTTTGTTAATCTTAGTTACCAAGAAGCTGAAAAAAATGTACAAGAAGGTAGAAGTTAAAATTAGCCTATGTCCTACATCCATTCATAACTTCTGTTTCTCCAGTCTCTCAATTGTGTAATTTATGCTGATTTACTCTTTCTGAGATATATTAAAGCCCTTTTGCAAAAGTTTACACTGCTGTTAATATTTTTTGGGGCAAAACAGCCACAGTAAAACATTTTATACTGTCCTGGTTCCAGCCAGGACAGGGTTAATTTTTGCAGTAGCCAGGACTGGGCATGGCTAGGACCCAGAGGTTATTCTATACCACCTCACATAATTTTCTGGGAAGAGGGGAACAGAGGTGAGTAATAACACTTCTTTTCTTGTGCTCTCTGTCATTAGTATTGTTGCTGTTACTGTTTGTTTTTTTTTTTCTTATCGCAATGCTGTTTCCAGTAAATTGTTCTTATCTCAACCTGTGATCTTTACCTTCTGTGCTTCCAATTTACCTCTCCAGCCCACCCAAGGAGAAGGGGAGAAGCAGGAGTGAGGGGATCAGACAGCACATGGTTTGGAGTAGTTTCAGTGGGAATATTAAGCTGAAGAATACCATTCCTAAACCACAACACATACATATAGTCATTGAGAATTTAATAAATTATATTTTTACTATCATATTTCTCTACATGTGTTTACTGAAACTTGGGACTTCAATTTATTTTTCTAGCACCCATAAAATTTGTATCTATCAGCTAAATAAAAAAAGTCTAGATTAAATATTGATGAACTGTTAATAAGATTATAGAGTGCTAGTCCTGATACATGTTCCATTATTATTAAACTGATCTTTCAGTATTATTGCATAAAAGTTCCATTTGGCATTTGGGCCATATTTTATTGAGTATTAGGAATACATTTGTGGTGGACTGACTGTGGCTGGTGACTAGATGCCCACCCAGCTGCTCTCTCAATTCCCTTCTCAATAGGACACAAGAAGAAAGTGAGACAGAAAAGCTCACGGTTCAAGATAAAGACAGGCACATTACTCAGTAGTTACTGTGATGGCAATACCAAACTTGATTTGGTGAAAATTAATGTAATTTGTTGCCAGTTTAAAAAAGAGTAGGATAGGGAGAAACAAAACAAAAATCTAAAGCAGCTTCACCCCACCCCTGCCTTCCTCCCAGGTTTGACTTCATTCTGTCATTCCCAGCTCCTCTAGTTCTACATTGCCAAGCAGAGTATGGGCAGATGGGGCAAGAGGTTTGTGATCAGTCCATAATACTTTATATCTGCCTCTTCTTACTTCTTGCAGTACTTCCTTTCTCCAACATGTAGTTCCTGCAATGGGATAAAGTGCTTCAGAGAAAGACTGCTCCGGTGTCGGTCCTCCATGGGATGCAAACAAGTGGCATATCTGCCTGCTGCAGTGTGGGGTCCTCCGTGGGCTGCAGTGTGGTTATCTGCCCTGATGTGGTCCCTTCCATGGGCTGAAGTGAGTGCCTTCACACGGTTCCACACAGCCTGCACAGGGTCAACCTCCATCACCAGAAGAGAAGAAAACCCACATTTCAAGCAATATCTTGACATATACCTGTCAGAGACTCAGATCAGAGATTGAATCAGCCATAGTATATATATATTTTGAAACATTAATTTAGAAAGAGTAAGAGTCAATTGCTTTTAAGAAATAAATTAACTACTAGTAACTGCATAAAAACTCTGGCATAACATCTAAACTCCCTATCAGAATTTAATGGTCAGAGATTAGATCTTCCTGGGATTGTTATTATTTTAAGCAAATATAAATTTGTATGTTTATAAGTCTGAGTAAAACAATGTGCAACTATCCATGTTTGAGATATGGGAAATGGAACTGTATTTAAATCACGTCTGTCCTTCTGGGGATTTAATTTTTGACTTGTTTTGTATTTATGTCCAAAAATTGTTCTTTATATTTATCATTCCTATTGGAAATAGCTGCCTATTACAGTAAATGATATTTTATCCAGACCAAGATGTTTAAAAAAATTATTGAGTTGGATCAACATGTTGGATTTGTCCTAAGGAAATTAATTTTAAAGTCATTACAGTGTGCATTGAGTATATTTAATATTCATCTATCTGTTCTAACTCCTGGATCCAAGTTGCACATGTGCTCACTACAGAAGGACATGGAAGGCCAATATTAATTTGGCACTTTGCCTTTAAGCTTCCTCTATACGTCACACATTTCCAATATTATTCAGTTTGAGGTTGTGGACACAGAGCTAATGTGTATGCTGCACAAAAGCTACGCAAACCAGCTACATGCCAGTGTTTTCTTTTTCTGATCAAGTGTCTTACATTTCCAGAAAGCCAGAGGCATTTAATATGCTTGCCTGAAAAATAAGATCAATATGCATGTTTAGGGGTCTAGGGGAAGAAGGAATTTAATGAAGATTCATGTATCAATCAATTCTTTGAAAGAATGGCAAGTAAATGTAAAACATTAAATTAATGAAAGGTAAGGTTCCACAAATTAAAGCTGTATTTTATGTTATATATCTTTGGGCATAAAGCTAATATATCTTGCAGTACATACTGCTTTCCAAGCAAAAATGAAACAGATGATAAACATAGGTGAAATAAGGTGAAGATTGTCTACTTTCCATATTTCTAAACATTTCCTGTAATTTGTTGCAAGAATAATGTTAAATGTTCTACAAAATAAATTCTTTATTTCTAATTATACTTTGGTTTTTACACAATAGGTCACTAGAACATCATATTTTCTAAAAGAAGTTGCTACAAGGACCCATATCAATACAACTTGCAGATTCCTTCTTTAAACATGAAGTTTGTAGTTTAAACATCTGAGGGCTCCAACCTCCTTATTTAAATAGACTACACCAGAGAGAATTTTTTAGATCTTAGAAAAGATCTCAAAATTTCTCATAGAAAATAAATAAACGTAGAGTGCCAGAAAAAAAAGAAAACCAAAACAAACAAAACCAAAAAATGGTGAGGTCCAAGTCATGATCAAGACTTTTATAGAAATTTGTGCTTATATTAACTCTTCTAAAATAACAACATACAATGAAAAAAGTGATTTTTTTTTCAGTACATAAAGGAAAATTGTGAAACTTGATAAAATTGTAGTCAAGGGTCAGTACTGAGTTGTCTAATATTTAAAGACATACTTAAAGATTCTCCCTTAAATTAAATGGGAGTTAGAGGTGTAACTTGAAATAAGTAAAGTAATGAATAGACTTTAAAAAATTCTAGTAATTTTATATATATACACACATTATGTATATACATACTTATAATTAAAAATCACTATACTAATAGTTAAAAATATACTTCTTTAAATAATTTCAGAGAGATTCTTAAACCTCATTTCAGGGGAAAAAAAAAATTTCCATTTTGAAAAAGGTAAGGTACAAGGTTGGGTCTTTTCAATATATATAAGATAATTGATTCTGCCCCCTCAAGTCAACTTTTAATGTTGCATGAAAAGACAAAACCCACAGTCATTACTAAATGGCTAAGCATTAGATAACAAAACATTTCAGTACGGTGAAAGACAGTTTGTAATTCAGTCAAAAAAAATTGTTTTGTTTTTCTGCTCTACTTTTTACACATTTAGTAGATTTTCATAAGGTGCATCTGTTTAATCTGAGCAACCTTTTTTGATTGACCACTACCTCTCCCGTATCCCAGGGCTTGGAGAAGTATGATACAGGGCAAGAGGCCTCTCCAAAAGATTTCTGGACTACTTGCATCAAAATATGATGCAAATTAGTAAATAAAACAAGTGAAACAACATATATAGTGGTCGTAGTAATTACTTTTCAAATACAGAACATGTCATGAAGGCAAACCAATTACACTTTGCACATTACAGTTTGTAATGTACAAGGTTTGCATATATTTATAATATTTTTAAAGAAGTGACATGAAATGGTGTGATTTCAGAAGGCTTTAATTGAAGATGTCAAACAAATTTATTTTTAATAAAGTTAAGCCTGAACTATGTTCAGAGTCAAA